>OX463845.1:39919665-40112030 GCA_949825065.1 Odontocerum albicorne | reverse complement strand
TTTTGGTGTTTATCTTGATAGATAGTTTTCTTTTGGTAGACAAAAAAGTTAAACGATTTTTTCGGGCTTCTATAATCTTACGGAGATAAAATTTGAACGTCAATGTCTTCCAACAAAATAAATTAAAATTCATTCTTTGTATTGCGTCTTGAATATTAAAATTCTTTTTATTCTGGTCTACTTGACTCGTAACTTTTTAAATTCCAGTTTGCATTCAATGTTACTGCTAGATATAAAAATTTGGAAGTCTTAAAAGTTGCCACATTACCCACTTCTAAAAAGTTTATATTGGCTGTGCTGCGAATAGATTGATTTCAAACTTTGTCTCTTTGTATTCAAGTCCCTGTATGAAATGTCTCCATTGTATCTTTCGAATTGGCGTCTGAGAGATATGCTTCGGAGACGAGTAGGAGGTTGGTTTTATCTTCAAGGAATAAATTGAGTGGTCCGAATCAATTAATACCATCTATGACCTAATAAATGACTGTTGTTATCTGTCTAAACAAATGAATTAAAAATTAAGATATCCATGGCCTAACTTGTTAGGTTGGCTTTCTCACTGAGGTTTCGGGTTTAATCGTGGATGGTATCCACAAAATAAAAAAAGGCCTCTTGGCTGGTTGGAGGCTTTGTTTGGAAAACCATACAAGATGCGCTAAATATTTGAGGTTACAGAGAGAAATATAAAGGAAAGAAAGAGAAAAACAAACAATTTAACCTACACATGAGTATTGGACAACTGGAAGTTCAATAACGAAAAATACTTAAAAAGACCTTCCAAGCAACTTGAACTCAACTTACTTTCTAAAACTCATGATGAAAACATTTTTATAGCAAAAATGTTGTATACATTGTCTTAATTCTGAACACAAAGTTAAATAAACGTGGCTACTGGAAACCAGTAGAGGAATCCAGTTCTGCGCTATTGTAATTGCCTACCCTTAGTGATTAGAAAAGGTGGACTCACAAAGGTGACCGCAGGTGAAAGATACGATCTGAATGGAGTGAATTGGACAAGAGGTACAATGCCAACCATTTTAGTTGATGGGGAAACTTTTCCTGAAACCTTAACTAATCTCTTCAGACTTTTATCAAACCTACGCTGAAAGTTTTTGAATAACTTAAACGATATCTCTAAAATCTTGAACTACAGTGGCTTCTTTCATAGAAAGGATTTTTTTAAGGGTAGTGAATTTATTTTCATATTAATTTGAACAACGTTCACTTCTTTTGTCGTGTGGTTTTTCTCTCACAGGCGGATGTTTAGGTCTCTATTTCATGATATAGTCTTAGGGGAAACCCAATGCATCACCTCCAGTCTCCATGGAAATAAAAGGATTAACAAAATTTATAAAGCATCGTTAGAGAGCAGATTCTTTTCAAGGGCATGCTTACTCGGGATTAAACCCCATTATTATTGACATTTAAAATATTTCAAAATAATTATATATAAAAATTGAGTGTGAAAAAGGAAAGATGGTAGCCGCGGCCATTAGATACCATATATATATAAACATATTTTGTTAGAAAACCGCATAAAGAACTTAAAAGGAACAGTGAGTTACTATGTAAACTTGGTTGTAAGTGGAGTAAATGTCTGTGTGTATTTGGATATCACATATTGGATACTTTTTCACAGAGTGACTGAGGTTCTGCACATGTTCACATAGATATTAAACAAAATGCCATATATGCAAGGCATGTTGACTGCAACATGGTTTTTACCTAAAACGATTCAGATATGTAAATTTTTTTGTGACAGGTTGAAAATTTGAACAAGTACGCTAGGATCATTCACAATGTGGAGGTTTTTGACGCCAAATAATTAATTTGAAAAATATTATTGGAATTAGCATTTAACAGAAACAAAAAAAAATACTATAATCGGGTATTAAAGCTGTTTTTTCATTCAAAAATGAGTCAACACAATAAATGAGATTAGTATCTCATTTATTGTGTTGACTCATTTTTGACTTTTTACAACATGTTTGACCTTTTGATTTGTGCCACTAAATCAAATTTGCATAGCAAATTTGATTTGGTGACACAAATCATCCTTAAAGAAACAAAAATATTTCCGCTAAAAATCGTTTTTTTTTTTAATAATCTGTTTTACTCTTCAACTTAAATAAAGTTAAATGGATTGTTAATGAATAAAGTTTTTCAAAAGATTTTCACAGATTCAAAAAGATAATTTAGATTTCCTCATTCAAAAAAAAGTTGTTAAAGGATTATCCAGGCAAGTTAAATAAGCGAATATTGAACGAGTTATCTGATTATATGAAAAAAATACAATTTCTCAAATACAAATTAAATACTGTATTTTTATACTTCATTAACAGTAAAAGAGGGTCTTTTCTAGAATTTCCAGATATACCCAATCTTGGATCTTAACTGGGAGACTGGTTATAACATTATCATATTGTTTTCTTTTTTTGTGATTGAATTAACTTTGTTTATTTATTTGACTTTTTTAATTAATTTCATTCCAGATTTTTGTTACAGTATTGTACAAAATATATGCGATTTCATGTGCCGTGTGTTATTTGACGGCTTCCGTGGCTAAGTTGGTAAGAAATATGTATTCGACTCGAGGGTTACGGATTCAATTCCCGTTAGTAACCTATTTTTTTAATAAAAAACAGTATGTATTTTACTTAATGCCTTACTAACATCTTTCTGATTAGTTGAAAGAGTTTACTACATGGTAATAAATATTTAAAAGTTGTTGATATTTTATTTCTTATATATTAAATTATGCAATGGTTTTTAAAGGACACTAAATGTTGTAAAGATTTTTAATAAATAAATAAAATAATACCTTAATAAATTAAGTATTTTTTTTACTGAGTACAGTTTGTTTTTATTATTTAAGAACCGTGACACACTTTCATTTTAGTCAGTGAAAATACTCAGCTTAAGCAAAAGTTTCGATACAATGTCGACGACTCAAACCTCCGAGCGAAGTGTCCTCTCATTTCCCTAAATTTTTGTTTGCCTTTTATCCTATCTCCTTTATTGCCTTTTTAATCCTGGCATTTTGAATAAATTGTAAATGAAGCGACTTAACCAGGGACTGGCAAACAGTTGGTCGTGGTCTTAAGTGATCAAATATATTGGCTTTACCCCCTTGACAAAATGTTTCCAATTTAACTGAAAAATTAAAATATATATATTTTTCTTGTCGTTTAATATTTCTAGATGGTTTTCAAAGTATTAAAAAAAACTGAATGGTTATTTTTTAAATTCATTTATAAATATAGTTTAATAATTGTTTAAATGTTTTGCATTGGAATCTATTGAAATTTGTTTTTCTACGGATAAATTAAACTGTATAAATGGACACTTTTATTGTGCAATATATTTTGATCAATCGATGCCTACACAGTAAGAAATAGGTTAAAACGGCAATATGGAAACATCGACTTGATCACAAATGTAAAATACACAATGATTATAAAATGGCAATTTATTAGCGCCGTTAACGTAACAGACTCTTCTCAAATTATGTATGAGTATATATATACAAAACACATTTTTGTAATCAAAATGTCCACATAATGAAATAAACAAATTAAATGGATGGTCGTTTTGAGGCTATTTTGTAAATGGACCTTCAGTCGTTCAATGTGTAAACTGTATGAATATAAAAAGATAATATAAGGTTACCTTTTTTTATTCATTTACCTGTTCATCCGTCCTGATGTTCTCTGTCCCCTCAAAAATTTTATGCGTTTTAGGTTTATTCTTCTAATGAAGCATGAAACCAATCTAGAACCCATTCGTTTTAATTTTGTGGGTGCCACCCAGAATCGAAGCCAAAACCTTTATGTGAAAGTCAAACATATTACGAACCTGTCCTTGAATGTCGTATTATAATTTATTTATTTGACATATAAGTGCGATTGTTTATTAGGTTAAACGTAAATGATAGTTAAGCTAATTTAACTTTTTCCCCGTAATTTATCTTAAAATATTCTTTGTCCTTAAATTTTATATAATTACCATCCTAGTCTCTATTTTCCTTGAGATTGTTATTTTCTTTTACATTTTGGTACTTTTTCCAGAATATTATTTGCATTCGTTAAGTAAAAAAAAACGATCATGGTTATAGATAATAATTATGAAACAAAAGCTGGTTGATTGGAGGAAATTGCTTTAAAACGATTAATTCGCTAATTTTTTTGCATTAAAGTGTTCAATTACACATAAAATTAACAACAAACCAATATATGTATGTATGTACATATGATTTTTTTATAATGATAATAAGGACGACCTCCGTGACCTGGTGGTAAGACGCTTGTCTGCCGATCCGGAGATTGGGGGTTTGATCCCCACTGGAATCCAGATTTTTTAAATGAAATTTCAGTCTGGTTTTCACTTAGGGCCCATTAAAAACATCTTTCTGGTTGGTTGGAAGAGATTGCCACATGGCAATAAACTCGCCAGGAGAAATAAAAAAAAGGACAATTTATATAGCGATGTTTAATAAGCAGATATTCTTTAAGGGCGCCCTTAATTGGGAATCGAACCCACTATTACTGAAATATTAAAAATAAAATGAGTTTAGTGTAAGGGTAGAGAAAAAGGTACCTATAAATATAAGGTAAGGAATTGTATTGAACAATTATGTACATTGGTCGGAAGAAAAAATAAAAAGGTTTTAATTATTGGGAATCGAGCTGGAAATTTCTGGATGAAAGACAGATGTTCTACGATATGACAAAGATCGATATGTTAATAAGGTTTTGAAACATTCCTTGCAATTTTTGAATAAATCATTAAATGTCTTTACCAGTTCTATGACTATATCGATCATTTAGGAGTCTTTAGTGTCCACTTAATCAGCGTCCTACAACCTTTTGCACTTCTAGGCATATAACTGGAAGAACTACTACACTTCATATTTAACAATGTTTAAAAGACAAAGACATAAAACAATAAATCCATATTGAGTAACATTTAAACCAATTTAAAGTAACAACGCCGCTTATTTCATGGTAAAATTTTCGCGTATATAATCAAATACAGATCTTCGCGTATATAATCAAATAAAGATCTTCGCGTATATAATCAAATATAGATCTTCGCGTATATAATCAAATACAGATCTTCGCGTATAAAATCAAATACAGATCTTCGCGTATGTAATCAAATACAGATCTTAGCGTATATAATCAAATAATTTAAACATTATTATACTTTTCAAAATATTTTAGATGTACTAGCCCCTGAAGTTCTATAAACGCTAACAGAAGCACAATTCTTTTAATCGCTGTCCTGGGGGCTTACGAGAGTAAGTCCGATCTACCGTTCTGTTATAAGTACAGGCTCCCGAAGCATCATCTATTACCTGACTAGTCCACCTACAGTATTAGCTGAGACGACCAAGGTCTGAGTGTATGTGACGGAATACAAATACTTGTTCTTGCTAAATAATTAGTTGTAAGAATTGTTATCTAGTTATAAGTAGTATGTAGATGTTAACTATTTCTAAGAAACTATATTGTATACATAAATTAAAATTATTAAAAACAAAATATTTCGTAGGATATTAAAATTCACATTTATAATATAAACATTCGATTAGTTCTTAAGATATGAATTTCTGTAAAGGTATAGCCTTTGGCGAATGTTTGTACTATATATTACTTGATGAAATTGAAAAAAAATTGCTATATTTTCTAATCAAATATAGTATGTTATAATAGTTATAATAATAAAAAGACAATTCATAACTCACAGTTCACAGAAAAAACTCTCACCAAAGATACTCACAACTTTATTACGTACAATTTTAATAATAAAAAGACAATTCATAACTCACAGTTTACAGAAAAAACTCTCACCAAAGATACTCACAACTTTATTACGTACAATTTTAATAATAAAAAGACAATTCATAACTCACAGTTTACAGAAAAAACTCTCACCAATGATACTCACAACTTTATTACGTACAATTTTAATAATAAAAATACAATTCATAACTCACAGTTTACAGAAAAAACTCTCACGAATGATACTCACAACTTTATTACGTACAATTTTAATAATAAAAAGACAATTCATAACTCACAGTTTACAGAAAAAACTCTCACCAATGATACTCAGAACTTTATTACGTACAATTTTAATAATAAAAAGACAATTCATAGCTCACAGTTTACAGAAAAAACTCTCACCAATGATACTCACAACTTTATTACGTACAATTTTAATAATAAAAAGACAATTCATAACTCACAGTTTACAGAAAAAACTCTCACCAAAGATACTCACAACTTAATTACGTACAATTTTAATAATAAAAAGACAATTCATAACTCACAGTTTACAGAAAAAACTCTCACCAAAGATACTCACAACTTTATTACGTACAATTTTAATAATAAAAAGACAATTCATAACTCACAGTTTACAGAAAAAACTCTCACCAATGATACTCACAACTTTATTACGTACAATTTTAATAATAAAAAGACAATTCATAACTCACAGTTTACAGAAAAAACTCTCACCAATGATACTCACAACTTTATTACGTACAATTTTAATAATAAAAAGACAATTCATAACTCACAGTTTACAGAAAAAACTCTCACCAAAGATACTCACAACTTTATTACGTACAATTTTAATAATAAAAAGACAATTCATAACTCACAGTTTACAGAAAAAACTCTCACCTAAGATACTCACAACTTTATTACGTACAATTTTAATAATAAAAAGACAATTCATAACTCACAGTTTACAGAAAAAACTCTCACCAATGATACTCACAACTTTATTACGAACAATTTTATTTGGAAATTAAAAAATCCTTGCATTATTCATGGAATACTAATCAGGTACCCACGGCATACCAGTCAAGTACACGCGAAATATCAATGAGGTACCTACGGCATACATACAAAAATCCAAGTCAGATACCCATGGTATACCAGTGAAGTAATCACGGCATACCAGTCAGGTATTCACAGTATACCAGTTAGGTATACACACGCCATGCCACTCAGATATTCACGGCATACCAGTCAGGCACCTATGGCGTGCCAGTTAAGAACCCACGGCATACCAGTTAGGTATCCACTGTATACCAGTTAGGTATACGCATGGCATACCAGTTACGTATCCACGGCACACAACTTAGGCACCCACGGCATACGAGTCAGGTTCCCATGGCATACCAGTGAGATACTTATGGCTTACCAGTCAGGTATACACGGCATACTAGTTAAGTTACAAAGACACATCAGGCAGGTAACCACGGCACCAGCTCGGTGTTGACGGGTTCAATTTCTGTTGGTACTCAGTTTTTTTTTAAGAAGGTTTCAGTCTAGTTTTCATTTGAATTTTGTTTAACAAATTTTTGTTTGGTTGGAAGAGATTGCAACATTGCAATATATCCACCAGATGGTTCTGTATATACATAACACAATAGTCATATTATGCAATATAACATAACATTTTTTTACTTTCCTAACATCCATATATCTTTTTACACAACTTTTTTAGTTTTTTCTGACGTTAGTTGTAAAAATGTGATTTTTTTTCGAAGATTGCTACTCTGAAATTTGGAGAATAATTTTCAATGACAATGAACTTGGTGACCAAACTGAAAGGATTGAAAGATTTCAATAGCAACAAAAAACTCAATAAATTCCTCAATCTTTTACATTTTTACACATAAAGCGGAGATTTTTATCGGATACCGAGGGTAGAAATAAAGAAAAAAGGTGAATACATTTAAGATATGTTTCTAGAGACGCATGGCGATAATACGTTGGATGGCGCAGCGCACCAATGTATCACCAATTTAACAACTTGGTATTCAGAACAGACTGTCCACAATTTGTCTGCAACGAATACTCTAGCTATTTAGTTATACACACCACGCAGTGCAGAATAGAATTTGAAGAAAAAAACCTCGTGCTAACGTGCATTGTGGAGGCACTACGAGGTAGAAGAAGGCCATCATGTACTAAGGGACTGACGCGATGGACTAACCAAGACAGCAGCGTTACAGGGTTATCTGTGATTGTAGCAGTTCAAATGGCTTAAAGTTGGGAGAGATGGAAAATCGTCGTGTGGAGAGTTGGGCAGATGGGCCAAAGAAATAACGACACTTTGTCATGAGCAATTGAACAAGAATAAGTATTTTACTCAGGTTTACTTCACAGATCAACCGTTTGGTCAACTCCTCAGAGAAAACAAAACGGCAAATGGTTTGAAACTCTTGTTTTAATATGCGGTAAAAATTAATTAATTAATAATAAACAAGCTCCGAGTTTTAGAAAAGTATGTAAACAAACATTAGATTTGTTTCAAGCAGTAAGCTTAATACCAAATTGAAAAATAAATCAATATAACAAATGTGAAAAATGGGGCATAAATCGCATTGAAAACATTACCTACTATTTTTTAAGATACAAAATGAATTTTTGTCTTAATTTACTTGATACTATCCTTATATAAGTGTTGTGATTATTTATTTTAAATTAATCGCGCGTAGCAATTTACTGTTGTTGTATTAAAGTTCCATTGTATACAATACAACTTGGTGGGTTTATTTCTATGTGGTAATCTCTTCTGATCAAACATAAAGTTGTTGTAAAGGTCAGAAAGGAAAACCAGACTTAAAGGGCTTATAAATATGAGGCAACTCGGTAAAAGACGTGTAGTTTTGTTATATTCTGAAATGTTCAAAATTAAATATCACGTGGTTATTAAGTTTCTTTCAAATTCCCGGTAACTTCTCGATAAAAATTATCAGCTCTAAGAGTTGACATACTAATGAGAGCACAAGTACCAATTTAACTGTTACATCATCTGGTTATATTTAGACTGGTAAACTTTGGAATGGTAAGCTCTAACTTGTTTGGACTGGTAAGCTTTGGACCTTAGTGGTAATCTGCGGGCTGGAAAACAGGCATCTTACCAACTAGGCCACGGAGGTAACACATAAAGTGCCAAAACATGTTTTTAGAAATATAAGTTATTAGTTTATTTGGTTTGATTTTGATTATTTTAAGTTGATAACGTCCGTGGTCTTGTAGATAAGATGCGTATTTTCCACTCGGGAGTTTTGGGGCTCATTTCCGATGATATCCTAAAAAGGGTAGTGGTCTGGTAATATAGTTTCTCTCGTAACAATACTTACAAGTGCTAGACGTATGCTTGTGTTGTTGCCTCTTCACTTGTAACTTAGTGTAGCAAATACGTGCAATGATGAAACGGGAATTTTCTGCCTTAATAAGTGGTTCTAGACCCGAAAGCACAATAAATGGGGTCAAAAATAATGGTGCCTTCTAACCATGCTTTTTAATATAGTCGAACCACTACTACGGGCTACTAAATGAATAAAGAAATAAAAGGAACAATTATTGAGCGTTTTTAAGATGTATCATTCTTTTGGGATTGAGAAAGAAAAAAAGGACTCAAGAAGATTGAAAGAAAAAGTGAGAACATCAAAAGAAAGCAACAAATATTTGAATGCGGTGAATCAAGCGAAAGCTTTTGTTTACCTAAGATGAAAGCCATAAGTGGGAATTTAATCAAAAAGCTCAGATTTAAGGAGGGATTTTACCTTTTGTTCAACTGTAGTATATTGAAGTGGAAGAAATATACATTAAATGTTTTGTTTAGAAATATATTTTTTTAATTTACTTGCTGAATCAAACAAACCTTTATTCTTTTAAGGAACGATTTAATATTAAATTAAATGAACCAAAAATTTCAAAATTAAATCGTGAAGGTTTTTTGACGAATTTTTTTGACTATTTAATTTTAAAATAAGAAAAATAAAACAATGATTTAAATTATTGCTAACGCCGGGAATTTTTTTGAAATATTTTTTGAGTGCCAAAAGGCTGCCAATGATTGCAAACGCTGAGAGTACCGTTTTAAATATCAAAGGTGTGACAAGAATGGAAATTATTGCCAACACTAAAAAAAATATTTTAAATATCAAGAGTGCTATAAGAACACAAAAATTCTTCAACGCCGAAAAAACTATTGTGAATATCAAGAGTGCAATAAAAATGCAAATGATTCCCAATACCGGAAAAGACATTTTAAAAATAAAAAATGCGATTAAGATACACAAGATCGCCAACGTTGAAAATAAACGTTTTAGATATCAAAAGTGCGACAAGGATGCAAATGATTGCCAACGCCGGGAAAAATATTGTAAACGTTAAAAGTGCGATAAGGTTACAAATGATCGCCAAAGTCGGGTAAAACGTTTTGAATATCTAGAGTGCAAAAAACATGCAAATTATCGCCAACGTTGGGAAAAATATTAAGAAATAGCAATGTGGTCCCTTCATCGACCTTTCTCATCAAGAACCACAAGAAAAGGACATCAATTTTAAATCAGATTCTATGAAAATAATGCGTGATAATTTCCAAAAGTCCACGATTCTTTGAAAGATAATGAAATTCCCTTCAGGGAAATTAGTTGAGAATCCAAATTCTAAAAAAATCTAAATAGTGTTTGTTTAACATCTAAAAATTAGCCCAGTACTATTTATGTGACAGTCCAAGGTGTAATGAAGACTTCGGAATTATTTTGTTTCAACAGAGCTTTTTTTATTTAACACATTCAATGCAATCAAATTATTAAAGTAATTCACGTGTGGCTGAAAATTTTAAAAAAATATGTAAAATTGCGTGCAATTTAATTTGGTGTTGTCTAGTAGTACCCCCCCCCCCCCTCCTCTCCATTTGAAACGAAACTTTGGTTTGCTTACGAAAACGCGTCAGGCGCGTTAATAATAACCGACGGTTGCGAAGAAGAACGCACTAGGCGCGTTGTTAGCATTGAACGTGTTAAACACACTTTTTTTTTAAGTTCCTTTTAGTTGATGTATTTCTTTTACCTATTCTTACGTTTTTCTTGTGCTGTAAGAGATTTGTCAATTAACATCTCTCTGATTTTTTCCTTCATATATTTTTTAAACTTTTTGTTTAAAGATTGGTCTTCTGAGTTTGTATTTAATTTTTTTTTGTTCCACTTATTTGAAAATTATATACTGACGTCTTGAGACATTGAGTGTTGCGTGGACAATCATTACATTTAGTTGTGCTTGTGATATGCACATTTAGATTATCATTTGTGCGTAATGGTGTTACGACACTCGACGACGTTAATTGCCATTTATGACAACTTAATCAAGGCTTTGATCGACAAAAATCAGCATTCTAGGACACTTAGATTGCTGAGATACTGAAAATGTTAAAAACTACCGTCTACAAGCATGTTGCGTAGTTTTGCGTTTGAACTTGACCTAAAATACGAAAATATTTTCCAGACAACTTTCCATTAAACTTGCCACGGGTAATTCAAATTTGTTTTATTACTATTCATCAACTTTTGCCTCTACTTTATTTAATCACGTAATATTTTAAAATAGTCGAATACACTTAACTTGTTTACAAACCGCTATTCTGATAATCCACCTTTATAAATTCCATCAGTAAATAAAACCTCGCTCCAGAACCAAATTAACATTTGAAATTTTTTTCAGTCGTCAAATTTACTTTAGCAAATAACAAAGGAGGTAGATTTTTATTCTAATTTTATTTTATTACGTAGCGAATTATGAAACTTCAACTACGTTAGTTTGTTTTTCTTTAAAAAATGTCTATGATTTTTAATAATTTTGTGCCATATCATATTAAAACACTCACATTTATAATATAAGGTACAAAATATATTTTTTAAATAAACATTTTTTATATTTTCCTCTCGTATGGGATCTCTACACTACAAAGAAATAGGCAGATTTTTCAGGCATATCGTCGCTTCATGAGACCCTCTGTTGATCTCTCGTTAATCATAATTCATAGTTTTTTTTTTCATTTCACTAAAACATTTACTTTTTTTCCAATATTAATTACTCTTAACAACTTAATATAAAATAAAAAAAAGTTACACGTATTTTATTTCTTCTTCAATTTTTAAAACCACTTATAACTAAGGGTTAAAACGTCTTTTATAAGCAGTTGATTTAAAATTTTAGGTCTTATCCATGAAAGTTCTCAATGAAGACGTAAATTGTTGAACACGGTTAACTTTTTTTTACCTTCGCAATTTGCTTATCCAGGTAAGATTAAGTAACACATAAGAAAAGGTTTTCGCAAGGTTTTCCGTTTTCATTAGTTACAGAAAAACTGTCAGCTGATTAGTAACTCAAAGACAAAAGGAAGGTTGTTCTTAAGCCCAGTTTCTTTAATTATGGACAGAAAAAAATCTTTCAGGTATAATAGCAGTAAAATGTTGTTAGTTACTAAATAAATTCGTGTCATTTACTTATTCTGTCGACTTTCAATTCGTAGAATTGTATACTTATTGAAAAAAATCAAAATAAAACTATTTGATATTTTTACTCAGTGAAAGTTATTTCGCCATACTTGTCTTCATCTTGTCAAACTATGTGTAAAACTTACTAACGTGGTTATATATATACCTAAAAAGATTCATAATGTGAGCAAAACAAAACAGCTCTCACCAAGTAACTATATAAGCTTTTGTAATTTATTTTTATCAAACACTGTTTATTCCATTTTTTTGTGACGGTATAACCCTACCGGTTTCAAGGCTTTCACTTCATCTGCAGGGGAGCGCAAACAAGACTAAATGCTGTTCGAACTGGTATCGATATACACGCTTCAACGGTTGGGGGCTGAGGGATGAAGGAGGCATGGGACAATTTCGGCCAAGAGCGGAGAGTTATTTCCCAAAAATCTCTCCGCTCTTAGCCGAAATTGTCCCATGCCTCCTTCCTCCCTCAGCCACCAACCGTTGAAGCGTGTATATCGATACCAGTTCGAACAGCATTTAGTCTTGTTTGCGCTCCCCTGAAGATGAGGTGAAAGCCTTGAAACCGGTAGGGTTATACCGTCACAAAAAAGTGGAATAAACAGTGTTTGATAAAAATAAATTACAATGTGTTTAAACCTCCACAACGTTAATGCCTTAACTATAAATAACATATCAAAGCTTTTATTTCAATTGCCTTATGAATTAATAATAATTATTATTATCAACTGCCTTATAAATTAATAATAATTATTATTATATTTTGTATGAGAAGGTGTATAAATGTAGAAGAGTCGAAGGATGTGTGTCAAGATAGAAAACATTTTCAAATATGACCCAAGTTCCTGACAGTTCGTAGTTGTTTATTTGAAGATAATCTGCCCATTTAATTTTTGGGACGCCAACTTTTTTCTGTCAAGTTCTAAGTCATCATTCTAGTAATTTCTTTGTCTAACGATTTTTTGTACTATCGTCTCATGGCAGGGTCCATGAACAACATCATTTGAAAAACCATTTTTAGTATATTCATTATTTTTCGGATTAAAATGTTACCTTTTTTTATAAGCTTGATTCCAAGATCAGATAATACCAAATTCCACTTGGTATGGTTTTCAATTGCTGCTTTTTCGATAAAGAAAACAAGCAAATGTTAACTATGAACTCGTTCATAATTATCAATTATTTTGCAAAATATACGAGTATATTTAAAAGATTTAAAATATCTAAGATTTGTTCAAAGATATAGAAAAAAAAGGTTGAGGGAAATCAGAAGCAGCAGACCAAAAAAAAACGTTCTTCTTCATGCCCAATGTCACAAGTTTTTCACATGATCACTCTCAGAGGGGACACAGACATATGTTAGTACGTCTAGTCATAAAAGTAATGTAATGTGTGCTGTGCACGCAAGCGATCAATCTCAGGTGCGGCCCAAGAGGTTTTTTTCTGTGATATTTCACATTATCGAAAGTGATACACTCTTGTCATAGATTATAAACAATTGATAAAAAATTCACTTGAAATTGATGATATAAATCATGAATACTACGAGTATTATTAATTTATTAATAAATACATGCGACTGTTATGAATCATTTACAAACCATAGAAAAAAAGTAAATATACAATATCTATACGACAAAAATAAATATATGACAAATATACGACAAAAGTCTAAAAACGAAAGTCAAGATCTATACGACAAATATAGGACAAAATATACGACAAATATACAAGGCTAAATAGAGGGTCGAAGAGGTGTTGGCAGGAAGCAAATCTCCTGGCTCCGCAATATACGTGATTAGACTGGCATAAGGAGCGTTGGGGATCTTTTTCGGGCTGCCGGGAACAAATATGTCTACTCTCAGGTGATATTTAACGTTGGGGGGATCTGGCATGACACTGGGAAGAAGAAGAAAGAAATATGATTGTTCTTGTTATAAAAGCAATAAAAAATCAAACTGTTATGTTAACATTAATTTTATCTCAAAATTGTTTCATTTGCCAAAATAACTTTAATTGCACTTCTGTTTCTATTAATACTCTCTCTCAACACATATAATTGTATAAAGAAAAGGGCGTCTTTGACATAAATCTTAAAACATAGGCCATACCATAACATGATGCTCTTAAGTTCCCTGTGGGAAGTAGAATTACTTCAGGCAAGGGCTTACTAACATAAAGGGCTCTACAAAATTCATACAGTAAAAAAAATACGGAGAAAGTGTACTGCAGGTAACCTAATTTTTTTTACTGGGATACTCTGCCTTGGCAGAGTTACTAACTTATTCTAAATTTAAAAAAAAAGGTGTTTTTTTCATATTTCATAATTTTTCATGATAAAAGTTTTGAACAGGACTGCTTCGGATATTTACATATTTCATATTACATTACTAAAGGCAAAAAAAAAATTTTCTTCTAAGATTGAGGACATTGGAAAGCACTCATCAACGTATTTACGTGACTTTGAATACATGTGTGCATGTATGTGTATATATGTGTATGTACATAGCTATATGTATACATATAATTAAAAAAAATATTTCAAATGTTAACAATTTTTGTATTTTTAAATGTAATTGGGCTAAATCTACATTGAGAAAATATTTTTTTTTTTGGTACACATGTATGTGTATAATTAAATTATTGGTAATTAGATATAAACGCATGTGTATTATTAAATTGTTAGTAATTAGATAAACACGTATGTGTATTATTAAATTATTGGTAATTAGATGTAAACGTATATGTATTATTAAATTGTTAGTAATATATTTAAATAGACACCTTTTCATTATTTCATGATTAGCAGGATGTTTGTATTTATTGTAAAAATATTTTATTATTATAAATAAATAGAAAAAAAAAACAAAGTCTTTGGTTACAATATCAACTTATCTCTCATGAAAAAAAAGTTGTGAAATTTGAAGACCTCTTAATGAGAGAATTACCGCCTTTGAGAAGAAAAATGTTTTCTTTTACGTTTTTATTGATTAACTAGAAGTTTTATACAGATTAAAGGAAAATCTATTTACAAAATTGGGTAAAAGTTTTTCGGATATCGTTCGAGCTATTTCAAACAAAATACAATGTTTTTCATATTAAAATTAAAACGCAAACTGTTAAGACATTATCTTATTGGACATATGAAGAAAAATTATCTGCGATTCCATAAATCAACAAAAATATAAGAGTGCAGAGAATTTGATAATAATTTAGAGTCGAACATATATAAATAAGTATATGCAGAGAACTTGATAATCATTTAGAGTCGAACATATATTAATTAGTATATGCAGAGAACTTGATAATCATTTAGAGTCGAACATATATTAATTAGTATATGCAGAGAACTTGATAATCATTTAGAGTCGAACATATATTAATTAGTATATGCAGAGAACTTGATAATCATTTAGAGTCGAACATATATTAATTAGTATATGCAGAGAACTTGATAATCATTTTGAGTCGAACATTTATTAGAGTGCAGATAACTTATATTGGACGTATGCGTTACCCCTTGTATGTTTGATTGCATGTGTATTTTATATGTAAATTTTTAGTTATATTTGATATTTCTTTGAATTGTAAATAGGTAAATTTTGACTTTTGAATGAAATATTTATATTTGTTTGGGTCCGCACTGCATCGCGACTGTGGCGGAAATATAGACTTATGGACGGGCGTCGAGACTAGATCACTGATCGGTCGGTCACTGCGCAAAACTCCCGAAAATTGTTGTGTTTCGCGAGGTGTGAGCGCTTGAAATGACCGACTGACCGTTCATAAGAGGGGTCCCTTTAAATTTTAAATATACTACTACCTACCTTTTCTCAGTACACTGTGTTTTACTTTGAGACCTGCTATAACTTGCCATAAGAGGAATCTGTTCACCATTGCTACCTTTTCAACGATCTACGCCTTTTGTAATTGACCGGAATTCTCCGAGCATTGCGCAGCAACCATGGCCCCTATTTACAGTACAGAACTTGATAATCATTTTGAGTCGAACATATATATTAGATTACAGAGAACTTGATAATCATTTAGAGTCGAACATATATTTTTCATATATGTTTTCTTTACTATGTAGTTATTTTCACAAGTAAAAGAGTGTCTCATTTCACTCTTTAATCCACTAAAAGTTCTAAGAATTATTATTCTCCATGTTCTTTTGCAAAAATAGGCGGCACTTTTCCAAGTGCTGTCTCTGATGTCTTAGGAGACGTAGTACGCGACACAACAATAGAACTCTCTTTAAGGAATCCACGCGGAAACACTTGGAAATGATTTCGTTTCTACCGTGAACCTGTCTCGAAGAAATTTGCGATTGCATCTAACATATTGTCGCTACTTGACAAATATTAAAAATAAAATGTAATATATTGGGTATAATTTGAAAGTAAAAAGAATTTCTTATTAAATTCACAATACAAAAAAAATATGCGATGACCTTGAATATTCTTTGAAAATTTACTGTTATCAAACATTAATGTAAATGTATATCGTCGGCAAACTTTAAATAGCAATTTAACATCACGGCGGTAAGTAATACACATCGGGCTTAAGAAAGAGACTGTCGGCCATAATCGGCTAACTTCGGCTTTGTAGAGCGTTGTCCCTGTCTTTGACAAATCGCGACGGAACACGTGTATGAATGACAGAGACGACGCTCTACAACGCCGAAGTTAGCCGATTATGACCGACAGTCTCTTTCTTAAGCCCGATATGTATTACTTTCTGCCGGGTATTGTACATATTTATTCAATGACTAAATTCGTTTTTCCATCACTCCTATTTTCTTATCCATTCCCACCCTCCTTCATCATTCTCAGATTTTGATGAAATTCGAAAATATTTAAAAAAAATTAACACCTGTTTCTAACTGATTAAACAATTAGTGAAGTTACTTTCCAATCTTTCCTCGAGCAATAAGCATAAATTTCCATAAATAATTCCTCTTTGATTAGTAACATAAGATTGCTGTGTGGCATTAAACTCACAATTTATATAATTTAGATTGGAAAGAGTCGAAATAAATAAAAATAATATTAAAGACTATTAAAATAACTGGATCGATAAAATATAAAAATTCTATGGTGAATGAAAGCTTTCACCTACTCGTATTGCCACGAATTTGAATTAAATATTAATGAAGGCTTCCACCCAACCCTACATTATGTATTGACAGTGGTTGTTGGTGGTTGTGATAATATTATATAATTCAATATTCGTTAATTTCGATATGGTATTTTCTGACCACGCAACGGTCAAGATTTATTGGAAAGCTTTGTTTATATAATTGATACGGCTTTGAATGTGGGTTCTTATGAAAATCGTACCCATAATTTTAATTTAACTATCCGTACTCCATCGCAGGCAGAACTTTTAGAGATCGGATCAGAAATGAGACGATAAGGTCTGTATGTGGTGTTGAAGACATAGTGAGGCGGGGATGAAACAGATGGCGTTTCTGGAGGGATCATGTAGACCGCATGGAGGACACGAGACTTGCGAAAATTGCTAAGACTGAAAACCCTAACAGCAGGAGATTACCACGATGGTCACCGTAAAGGTGGAAGTAAAGCTGGACGTCGTCAGGAAGATACTATTTTTTACACGGGGGTTAAAAAAAATAATCAGAAGAAGTTAGTAATACACCCGTAAATGAAGAGGCAAAAACATCCATCATGCGTTAGTTTTGTTCCCATAAGAAATGTCACTAGAATGTGACTCTTGTTTTATTTTTTTGTGAGGTAAAATCAAGAATTAACTCCGAAAACCCCGGATTGAAGTCAAGTCTCTTTTTGACGAGCCTCTTGAGGCTAGCAAGTCACATTGTTAATGCTTCCAGAGATTTGATAAGTTGTAGCATAGAGCTGGTTTATGGAACCCTAACGAAATAATTAGAATAAAAAAATGACAATTTATGTATTCGCCGTTTAGAGAGCAGATTCTCTTCAAAGCAGCCTTTAGAGAGCAGACTCTCTTCAAACCAGCCTTTATTCAGGATTTGAATCCACTATTATCCACAGTTTCAAAATATTACAGTTATTAAATATAAGTTGAGTGTTAGGATATAAAAGTAGTGGCTGTGGCCATTAGATTAGGTTTTCCCCCCCTCTGTATATGTTTAGAAAAACATATTCGATAAAAAACCGTACAACATTTTTCTTTCCAAAGTGTTCCATATCAATATATTATAGGCTTCAAGTGTAGTATAATGTATGTGTGCAGTGTTCATACACAATCATACATTTTTGATGATCTCCCGAAAAGAGCAAACTTCTTAAAACTGCAAACGCTACCCATATGTCTTACAGTTAAAAGTAGACTATTCCACGCCACACGACCAGAAATGACAAAAACTTGACAATTACCCCGCCCTTTTTGATCGATTCTGAACCATTGATTTATTCGGTGTATAAGAAACTAACCTTCAAGTACTACTTCTTTTCAAAGGTGTAGCATAGTGTATGTGTGTTATATATTAAAAATGTCCACTAAATTAGGTCGTTTATATAGAATCTTGAATTTGTATGAAACTTCTCAAAAAAAGGTTGACTTCAAATGTTTCTTCAAATGACTTCACCCATATCTCTTACACTAAGAAGCAGACGGTAGAACTGAAAGTAGAGCATATATTAGAGTAAACCAACTCTTAGCTGAGTGGTTGATTATTACAAAAGTGGTATATCAAAGATGTGTTATGTCACTATTGTTATGGCCTTTTGCAACGAAAACACTTTTAGAATTTCAACTGTGTAATTTTATTTGCATAATGGTTGAATTACATTGAAGTATAATATTAACAGTATTTTTAGAAGTAATAATTACGATGATGTTAACATCGTAGTGGTTTTAAGAATAATGATTGTTGCCTCATATATGACGTCCTATTTAAAGCAAAGATAACCAAACGTGCGACCCTTCAATATATTAAAAAGGAATGTTTCGGGTATATTATCTTGGCCTTTAAGGTCAAATCGATATCAGGCGATTTATCTGAATGTATCGTTCGCTGCTTAGTTCCATTTAGTGATATGAAATCTTTATAAAATTTGGATTTATCGCAGCTCGTGATAATTCAGACAGATGATAAATTTAAACATAACACATTGAGTTAAGTTTGACATACATGTGATAACACAATATTTATAGGTTCTTGATTACATAGTACAGAGATATGGTTGACATTGGTTTGCATGATAACTTATAATAATTAATGGAAGTGGATAAGAGTATACGATAAGATTAGCATATTTACATTGGTAGGGATACATTTCACTATGGTTGTTTAATATTAACAAAGATGCATGTGTTAAGGAACTACAGGTAATGATAAAAGCTCTATCATAATACCCGATCCTATTGGATTGATTCGAAGCGATCAATTTATTCGTTGAAGACGAAATTCACCTCAAAATTCTACTTTTCTCCAAAAGGACATCTCTCAGAAAACGATTAAAAAGACACAACTGAGTTTTGAAATTAAAAACAAAACAATTTATTAAGTCTAACCAAAAACGGAAATATTTAAGCTCGCTTATCCAATTGCGGATAGTCTGAATCAGGCTAGCAACACTTGAAGGTAATCGATCCAGACGGAGTTGTTTGGAACAATTGTGGAGCTCTTTGATCTCGGTATTTGAAATGCTTTTGTCACTCCTGGAAGTGACATAATTGATGCCACTGGGGCTTAATTGCTTTTTAATCGTTTGTTATGGGCCGGAGGCCGGCGACTGCCGAGATGAAAATACTAAATACTTAGATTTATTTATTACTTAAAGTGATTTATTAAATTAGGTAAATGCTATTTATGAAGGCAAATATTTCAAACCGTATTTAATTCGAAATCGAATTTTAGTTTTATACTATTGGAAGGTTCTTGTTTTATTATCTATGGAAAGAAAAAAGGAACACGAAATTTATTTATGGAAAAATTTATTTATCGTGTACTCAATGCAGAACATCATGGTCGTCTGCTACGGGCATGTCTGTGCACCACATGTATACATTGGTCTTGTTCTTGGGCCATGTTAAATGCTGCGCTTCAAAATGATCCTTTTTAACTCCTTTATTTGATCTTTCCAACTTATAGGACACCTTCCTTTTTTCTCGCCTTACCTCAACTGTCTCCATGATCACCAAATTCTCTAGACATTACTTTTCAAGCAACATGCTCAAAGTAAGTTACATTTTTTTCACATGTTCATGTTCGATTGAAAGAGATGATAGAGTCATCTAATTCTTGAATGCTAGAGATGATAGAGACGTCCAATTTTTGAATGATAGACATGTTCAATTATTGAATGATAGAGATGATAGAGACGTCCAATTCTTGAAAGATAGAGACGTCTAGTTCTTGAATGATAGAGACGATCGAGACGTCCAATTGTTGAATGATAGATACGATACAGACGTCCATTTTTTTAAGAATAGAGACTTCCAATTCTTGAATGGTAGACGTTGGTGCGCCTTATGTTATTGCACAATTCGTTATTACGCCTTACACAATTCTTGAATGATGGACGTTCGTGTGCCTTACGTTTCATATGATACGGACCATCCGCTTCCACAACTCATATGAAAAAATATGTAGTAAAAGTTGGAGCATATAAAACCTTTTAAAACAGTTGTGAATAAAAAAAAACAGTAAAAAAATGGTAACTTGTCCTAAATAACGTTTATGCAGTTCAGAGATTTCTGTCATCAGAAAGGTCTAATGTTGTTTTGTTTGGTGAACATATGAGTATTGCACGATTTTGTTCCCCACGTGGTGAGTTGTTTTCAAATTTTGAGTAAGGAGTATTACGTTAAATTTTTCACATCGAAAATATAAAGTAAGAAGAACATTTTTGCACTTTGCATAGTATTGTCCTTCGAAAACTTTCATTCTTTTTTCTTATTGTTTTTATCATAAACCCTGAATTTGTAATTGAGATGTGTTGAACAGTGCGACCGAGAGACAGTATTTTCCTCGTCTCTAATAATCGAGCCTTTCGTTTAGAACCATTGGAATGGGCATATAACTCGCAGTTCATCATCGCTGATTTTTGGTTTTTTCTATACTCTCATGTTCAGAGAAAATATAAACGACAAATCTCTGTTCAGATAAAAAAACAAATAAATTAATGTGTACACTGAGAAGAATACAACGGGTGATAATGTATGTACAACAGAATATGGAATGAAGTGATGAGGGGTGAATGTGAAGTTAAGGCTGATGTGTTAAGTAAGATGATGAAAAATATTCTGACATGGTTTGGGAATGTAGAACGGATGACTTATAAAATAAATATATAGTGCAAATGTGAGTAGAAGGCGTGGTAGATGTAGATAAAGCAAAGTATGGTCAGGTTAAGTGAATGCTATTTTGAAAGAAGGGAATTTAGAAAGTCAGAGAAATCGTAGAAGTTGTATGATAAGGTATATGAAAAGACGAAATATGCCTCACGAAAAGTCTGGCACTATGTCTTCTCTGCCTACCCTAGCAAAGAAACGGCGTGATGGTATGTATGTAAAAATAATAAACAGAATTAACTGTATGAGACTATATTATTTATAGTTAAGACATTAACATTGTGGAGGTTTAATAACATTGTAATTTGTTTTATTAAGACTGTTTATTCCACTTTTTGTAACGGTATAACCCAACCGGTTTCAAGGCTTTCACCTCATCATCAGAGGAGCACAAAAGAGACTTGTGCTCCCCTGATGATGAGTTGAAAGCCTTGAAACCGGTAGGGTTATACCGTTACAAAAAGTGGAATAAACAGTATTTGATAAAACAGATTACACTGTATGAGAAGATGTATCGATGTTAAAGAGGTGAAAAGAGTATGTTGTTATATTAAAGTTTGATCTTCTGTCCTTTCTGCCTACTTCAATTGGAAATTCTGTGATGTTATGTCAATAAACAAATTAAGGCATTTTGAACTAAACAATTAATTTTAACATTTTCGTTCGGTTGGTTGCCAGATTTTACATAGTGAAATTAATAGAAACCAAATTATGAGGAAAATGGTGTGAGCAAATAATCTGAGACAGAAAATCGAGCACAGGATGGGGAAATTAACCATGAGATCAATGAGCAAATACAATACATATGTATTCACCATTAGATCAATGAGCAAATATGATGTATATGTATTCACCATTAGATCAATGAGCAAATATGAGATCTATGTATTAACCATTAAATCAATGAGCTAATATGAGATATATGTATTTATATATTATAAACACAAAATAAGTGTAAATTTTGGTAGAAGAATATTGAAAAACTTATGGTTGGACCAAATACCATAAATGAAATTTTGAAAGAAGAAAGGTATAGCGTAAGAGCAACAGAAAAAGCTATATGAATGTAGAGGATAAGTAAGAAGTATGGCGAGATAGAAAAACTTGACACTCTATCCTCTCTCCTAGCCCTAACAAGAAAATTCGTGATGATATATATGTATGTAACAACAACATCGTGAACGAAATCAATTTCTTTGAATTTAAAAATAAACATTAATCATGTCTAAAAATTAAATCAAATACATAAAATTAAACAGTAATATCTCATTAGTTATACAAACTCTCGTTCCAAAATAATTTTCATCTCCCTTTCCCTCGTCGCTGCTGAGGGGGCTTTCTCAAGGGCTTGGTACAGCCTCCTTAAATTATCTCCTCTTAAAAGCCTTAATATTCAATTTCGTAAATAAAATAAGCGGCAATAACTCAAATGTTTTGTTAAGAGCCCAGCCACCGAGGAGATGAAAGTAAGATCATTACACGTATTTACTCCCTGATTTATGATGCTATTCTCCCTTATTATATATAACCTTTTTTCAATTAAGGTAACCGAACATACTAAATATGGGGATGATTATTACTAAAGGTATATGTTACAACATAAATAACTCAAAAGGACTTTTGTTAAAAAAATAATAATTTTCAAGGCTTGGGTGTAATGAATTTATGATAAAATGGTATTGTTATATCTCGTTACCCTTGTCAAGTAATATGATGGATGTATACAACAAAGTGTCCTTTGATATTGTTTGATAACAAATACATAAGTTATTATGAAATCAGTTAAGTTAGGTTTACATTTTTGGCGTCGGTAGTCTGTCTAACAATAAGCAAAATAACCAAATTTACATTGGCATTTTCGAAGATCTTGGTGGTCTTGTAGGTATGACGCGTGTCTTCCAACCCAGAGGTTTTGGGTTTAATTTACGATGGAACCCAGATCTTTTGAAAACGAACTTTCCCCCTTTATAGGCCAAGGGTTAAGGCTTTTTCTTTAACGTATTTTTTATTAGTAAACTTATCCACCCTTCCGCCAGGTGTATAACAAAAATAGAAGGCAATAAAAATAATTTTTGTTGGTTTCTTGTTTTTTGCAGTTCGCTCATTTTTAATGTTGTTCGATTTTATACATTAATGAATTTTGAGATGATGATGATTTGTTGATAAATAAAACTCGTTAGATCGCAATGCGGAAAGAGACATTTTATTGGTAGACGTAGGTATTTATACTATTCTTAAAATGTGTGCGGGAATGCGATCAAGATATCCCGCCGTTTCGTTTCTCCATTCACAATACGCTGCGTGCATCGTGTAGGGGACAATTTATTTTGGGATTTGGCGCGACAGGTGTACTGCCTTCTCGCTTCGGCATGGAATGCGCTCCGCGTATAACAATGAGTTGAATGACCGGCGTGTGGACCTTGTACTCGTTTGTTTTGAATTTGTCAAGATGTGCAAAGGTCGTATGCTCGGTCATTGACCGAGCGTACGGATGCCACAAATTAATATAACATGAAAATTTTAATTTAACATTCAAAATAAAGCACTAATTAATTATTTACGCAAGAACCCTAATATAATAAAACTTTGACGGTAACATGTGTTCAAAACTGGGAAATGTAATTGAGATATAAGAATAACTTAAATGAAGGTTAAAACTAATTTTATTGAAAAAAATCATCCAAATACTCATACGTTTTAACCTAATGAAAACATTGGAATTGTCTAAGAACAACTGGAAAAATGGAGACAAACGTTGGATAAAAATATATTTAAAATAAGTAGAGTCAAGACTGAACATTTGCCAGGCACACCAGATACGGACATTGAAACGATCAAATTCTAACCCGAAAACATACAAAGGGGATATTTATTCAAATTACAACAGATAGGGAGGTGCTCCAGGACGTAAAAATCAGAATAAAAATTGATTGTATAAAATGTGGAGAAACGACTGTGGTTGTGTGTGACAGAAGCCTACCAACAAAGCTCAAGAGCAGGATCTACAAGACCCGCTATATAACATGGTGCTGAGTGTTGGCCTCAAAAAGGGAAACAATTGTTTCATGCCGTGGATATACATACGTATGCCACGGTAGTCACTGAGTGTCACTAAATTTGATAAGATCCGAAATTAACGAATTCGTGGAACAATTAAAGTGGCGCCAATAATAGACAAAGTCCGGGAAAGCATGGCTACGCAGGTATGGGCACGTGCAACGGCGAGATGAAGTGTCTACATTAAAGACATCCACGTATTGGGAACTCCCAAATAGACGCAGAAGGAGACCCAAGAAGAGCCCATATTAGAAAGTGGAGGAAGATATGACGAGATTTGAACTATTCCGAGTAATTGACGAGATCGTAAGGGGTGGAGGAAAAAGGTCCAAGCAGCCGAACCCAAATTAACTTTTCCCTTTCTGTGTTAAAAAATCCGCGGTGTCCGGTGCTGTGTATTCAATACACATGTAAAAACGAGCGATTTAAAATCTGAAAAATAAGAATACTCATAGCTGATCGCTTAAATTAATTAAATTTAAAGTCAAAAGTGATAATAATTGAAATTGAATTGCTGAAAACATGAAAAAAACATCCGTCGACGTTCACAATATGGGCGAAGAGATCACCTCAAATGGATGCCCAAGAGCTACTGAAGTGAGCGAACTGAGATTCTATTTCTTGCGTTCCCATATACCAAAGTAGAGTGAGAGTGAGACGTGAATAGCCTCGTTTCCTCACCCATAGCGGTTTTTTTAGAATGAATATACCTACGTCACACACTGGAACACGTTTGATTGTATTGGTGAATTTATTCCCGATTTTCTCAAAATATCTCTGATGTGGTCGATAAGTGCTAATTATTATTAATATTATTTTTTCATTCAATGCGTAAATGTATTACGGAGGAATTCCTAAAATCTGAATCCAGTATTTATTATATTTATAGAGATAATAAAGTTTTTAGAAGCAATGTGTACTAGTTACACATCACAGGCAAGGAAGGGTTAATGAGATAGACAAGGGAAAATAATTTTGCGAGTGTAATTGAACTGTTTCAGAATAGGTAATACACCTATTAAGACGGTTGATATAGTCCTTTATCTTGTGATGAGTAGAATTGTGTAGACATATAAAAAAATATTAGGTTGATGCGGAAGTCATTTGTAGATTTTTTTGAATAAAAAAGACCAATACTTTATTAATTTTGTAATTAATAACGTTGTGAAAAATGTTCTCCCACGTAACAGCGAATTTATACATACCTTGCAAATAGAGATATATCTTCAGGTTAAAGAGCGCAAACATCAAAGTTTGTTTTGACTTCCTTCACATAGTTAAAATCTTCCAAGGGCAAACTACCTGAACGAAACTTTTTGAACCAAAAATGATAAGTTCAGTTTTTACCACATTTTCATTAAATGCTTTAAAGATATTTTTTGTTGTTATAGTTTTTTTCTTAAATTTATATAAAATGCAACGTATGGTATGAATTTTATTCTCGGTTATTGACAATCTTAGGTTTAGAGTTCGATCGAAGATGAGAATATAAAAAAACGGACAAACCAGGTCGGATCACTTTCAAGCAATATCAACAATTTCCTTCACGATTAAAGAAAATCATTTACATAATTTGCAAGTAAGTACCGTTAAAACGGTAATAAATTTGACACTAACCCATTATAATAAAGTTTAAAAATGAAAAAGAATCTCAAAGACTGTAGTTGAAAAAAATACAATTAAGGCCCTCCTTCTTCAGGTCACATTGAATTTAAAAATTATTCAAAATATTAGTTAAGAGTAAGTGAGATTTTGTAAAACAGTGATTAAGACGGAAAAGATACAGTGAATATATAAAATAATTGTCTAGAGATAAATTATGAACCCAAGGCAAATTGGTTATACTATTATAATATTCCTTTGAATGTTTTGCATTACATAAAAAATGTATTGATCATCTCACATTACTGCAGAAACTGATTTCGAATAAGAACTCCTTAATAAACAGTCTTATAAACAACTCCTTTCAAAGCTTATATATTTTTCGCAAGATAACTTTACTGAGATAGATTTCAAGAGTTTCCAATTACCAATTCTAATTAGTTTCCATCTTTCAAACTATAAACAATCTTACGAATGTCTTAAATTCTCAAGTTTCGTTTTAAATATTTTTTACATCACTCATCATTCGTTTAAAAAAAAACTTCATTGGACAACGCACAATTTGATGAATAAATAAAATGCTCATAACCAGTAACGAGTATTTGTCTTTAATTGATAGAAGCAATTATTTTCTTTTCCAAAATTGGTGTTAGATAAATTGAATATTTGGGTCTTTTTCAAAAATGGTGAATATAATTATTCAAATATTATAAAAATATTTTGTTACTTTAAATTATTTTACGGGATAAATGGTTTCCTTCATTGGTAAAGTACTTATTTAAGCCACAAAAAATAGCAGTTCATGTGTCAATGATAAATCAATGTCCGAGATAGATGTTAAGTAAAACATAGATAACAGAAATAATTGGTAGAGTAATATGAAAAACATGTTATATATGAGAGTTCCTCATGTGTCATGCAACCCCGTGAGTTGCAAAACTCCAAGAATATTTTTTGTTATAGATACGAAGATAACTGAGAAAATACACCTTAAAGACAGTCCAGACTAAATGTGTCTCATGTACAATTTAAGAAGAGTAAGAAACAAAATTTTCACTCACCATGTCCGTCTTTCTGTTGACCAGATCTGCAATGAGTCCGTTCCATTTCCCATTTTCCAGGGTACCCCAACGACCATCTTCCACTCTCACCAGTTCATAGGTAAATCCCAACTCTTCAGCAAACTTCTCGAGCAGATCAATACAAAATCCAGAACAACACTGGTAGAAAGAACCGTTCTTATGTGCGGCACCGATATCCACTCTGAAAAGATTGGAAAACAACATTTTACAATTAAATTGAGCATTTAACAAAATCCACGTAAACTGTTATAAAAAAAAACTCTTACAAAAATTCTGTTATGTTCAGAATTTTGAAAAGAAATAATACACAGTCAATATGAAACATTTTTAAAGACACCGGTGACTAGATGCAAGACAAACATTCAAGATGGTTTGTTTTTTAACGAAAACAGCATACATATAGAATGTGATGGTGTTAATTTAGGATCACTACACATGCTTAACTGTCCGAGCATAGAACCACGTGTTCGGTCAAGACTTAATTTATGTAAATGATAGGGCGATTGTGTTGCCTACAATTGGAAACACGTGGCATAATAAACAATTTATTATCCAGAAACGGATATAAATAACTACAATACCGGTAGTGGAAAGCAGAAATATATTATCTTCTGAAGGTTTCAAGCAAAAGGATAATGGATTTCCACTGAACATAATGTTGGATGCCACATGGGTGTTATTTATTTTGTAAATAGTCACTTCTTTATCCATTATACTTAACTAAATATAACATTACTTCAAATATTTATTTTGTAAATATTACTACATAAGTCATATTGTATTTTTGTGTTAGTTTAACATTTATTTTATATAATTTTGTCAATTTTAATTACACGTTTGAATTAACTTGTCTTGAGTGCTTATGTGTTTTGTGTATTTTCATGTTATGTAGAATATATTGATGTGACATGAACCAAATTATTAAAACTAAATTTGACTTTCATATTTAGAGTAATCTTGAAACAGGTCAGGTAACAAAATATACCACAATTCCTTGATTTTAAGTCGTATTGATTTTAAATCGTTTATACCCTTCCATTAATTGCTTTCAAGTGTGATAAAAAATTGAAAATAAGATACTTTTATTCGTATATTAAGAAATTTCATTCAAACATTTTAATATTATTCAACTTAATATAAAAAGAAATTAAGGTAAAATATTATTATCGATTTTATTTTATGATAAAAAATGTTATTAAATTCATAAGTGCATGGTCGCGCGGTAACGCAATGGACTTCCGTGCGGAAGGTCGTCGGTTCGAACCCCGAGCTGAGCTACTCTCCTCGAACGACACAGACACTTTTTACGTCAAGTGTTCGATGGGATAAGGATACCTATGACTTCGGTCATGTCTATTCTTAAAAAAAAAAGTTTGTTTAATATTTTATCAATGATAAAAGTTATCAGTTGGAAATTTTAAACAGGTTTAAATACTCAAACTATTAATTGGCAGCAGAATATCAAAATTTGAAAAATAATAATCAGGAGAGGCAGAGACAACTGCAATTCCAAAATATGTTATTTAAATCCTTTTTATTTAAATAAAAATCTCAAATGTAAAATTAAAAATTAAATCTTCAATTTACGTATTATCGATAAATAATGTTTTGTATCATTTCTACAGTTCAACAGATATATAAAAAAAATATAACTTAGAAATCAATTTAGGGAATGTTTCAGAAATAAGAAAAAACATGGGGGTGTTAATTAGGTGCGTGGGCGTCTGTATTGAGGAAACTTCAAGATGTATCATAAATGAAACACTAATGAGGATTTGAATCAATTCAAACAATTTTAAATTAGGATGAATTTTGATATTTATTCATAAATAAAAACCGGTTGGAAGTTCCATTTCCATGATTTAATAAAAAGCAGGTTATTCTTAATATTTTTTTTACAATTTGATAGTTTCCTCACATTTCTGATTGCTGGAAGAAATAATATATTTTAAAAAGTGAAACAATTGTGGTCAGTTGAAAATAGGCTTTTTTGTTATAGAGTATTATAATAGAATATAAATAAAAAATTATAACAATAATTGTACGACATTTTTTCTCTTATTCGTTTTGTTATGTTATGTGGCCAGTATGTTAACGTGTGATGGGCGAGTTGTAAAGGACATTGAAAACAGAGTGGCGACAGGGAATAAGGCAAACGGAGTACATAATGTAAAATACTAAAACCGCGTTACATCAAAATAATAAAAAAACGTCGATATCTAATAGCGTGTCAGTGCCCACCTTGATGCATGGAAGTAATACTTGGACTTTACTTAAGACGGATAAGAGTATAGTCAAGGCTGTGGAGATTTATGTTTCAATTATTTTAAGGCATAAAATAATGTTGAGACAACTAAAACATGTTTAAAATTTCGTCGTTTACATTTTTAATAACGTATAGTTACTTTATTCTTAAAAAAAAAAACAAAAAGGTCCACTTGAAGAATCTCGAATGGGAGGTAAAATATGTGTTGCGGTGATAAATTACAATAAAAATAATTAATATATCTTAACAAGAGTTCTGAAATGAGTTAAAACTATTGAAAGGGAGGACGTTAAAATGATTGAAAGGGATAAAGTTAAAAATGATCGAAAGGGATGTCGTTAAAAATATTGAAAGGGATGACGTTAAAAGGATGAAAAAGTATGACGTTGAGTTGCAAAAACTTCTATCAGTGGCTAGAACCTATATTACTTCAAACACAGAGATCACAAACAAGTTGGCTTGAATATGTGCTTCGAATTCGAAAAGAAGACGTGCTGCAGGCTGCAGATGGAGGAATTAAGCGAAAGCAAACTGGCACTGCAAAATTCGTTCAGCATACAGACGATCCGTGGCCTAGTTGGTAAAACGTCTGTCTCCCAGCTAGGAGATCGAGGGCTCAAATCTCGCTGGAACCCAGATTTTTTTTAAAAGGTTCTAGTCTGGTTTTTACTTAAGGCCTCTTTAACATCAATCTGGTTGGTTGGAAGAGATTGCCACATGACAATAAACCCACCAGGTTGTACTGTATACAACGAAAGTATAATACAGTACAATACATAACATCACGCCGGTTCCTTGTTATGGTAGATAAGGAGGACATATGGTACCTACATGTTTCGCCTCCTCTGCAACTATAAATTCTTTAATACAATAAATTCTTTTTGTTTCCTCCTTTTTTTTTCCAAAATTCTATTCAAATGTGTCATACTTATTAACCTTTTTACGGCGATGGCTCGAGTATCTTTCGTGTGTCCCACAGGCGGCGGTGTTTTACCTTAATAAATTTATATTGTATCTACATAAAAATATGACTCACCATTATCCCGAATCTGATTACTGTGGAACTGTGCGCCGATGCATTTTTTAGCTGACACTAAACACACGTAATATTATCCAAATCAAAGCTATAAATAAAGTGCGACAATATAAGAAGCAATAATCGAAGAAAACAATAATTCATAAACAATGAAAAAGGCAATTAATTCAATACGCAATACGCGTACTTACAAAAAAAATATCGACGCAAAATACGTGATCGATGATCGGGAGCAATCGTCATTAGAAACATGACCTTCAACACACCCGAACGTGTGGCGCTAATATTTAAAATGCTTTAAATTTCGACGGCCTCGTATCGGTCTGTTTAAATCCTTCTTATGGATCAAATACTTGAAGTTTTGATGATTTAAAAAAAGATGTCACTAGAGGACACGTTTTGTCTTATATTCAGGTTAAAAATTTTAAAGAAGATTTAATTTTGACTGAGATATCGACACGCAAAGTTAGTGGCCACTTAAATGGCCGCTCGCCAGGACGGCACGTATTATGTATGGGCCAGTTAAGTGGTCTCCCGCCGTGAAAGAGTTAAGCTCTGATGGTTGAATAATTATTCTTTTTCTTCTTGATCTTACATCTGTTGTTGCGAAAATCTTTCTTGGTAACGCTTGTATCGCCTTTTTTTCCTGTTCCATCTTATTATCCTGTAGGTCTGTCGAATGTGAGAATTTCTGTTCTTAGTCGTATATTTGAGAGTTTTCTGAGCAAAATTTCCATCTCGAATGTTCGAAGAACGTTCTTAGATCTAGTCGTGTTTGCTCTGGTTTTAAGATTGTAAATCATAATCGGCCCGACACCGGTGTTATGTATTAAAATTTTTTAACGACTTAAATATTTAAGTAATTCCACATTACATATCTTATATTGATTATTTAACGACTTAAATATTTAAGTAATTCCACATTACATATCTTATATTGATTATTTAACGACTTAAATATTTAAGTAATTCCACATTACATATCTTATATTGATTATTTTAACACATTAACTTAAAAAAAATACAAATTATCTCTACAAATATTCTCCAACTTTCATCGTTTATTGAAGCGAATATTTTGGAGCAACGTTTTCTTGGAGACTGAAAATATGTGATCATGTTTATGAAATGTCAAATAAATAAATCTGAATAAATGATTGTATATTCACCATCCAAAAATCTTAAAATTTATCTTTTTGAGATAGCGTATTTTTTATTTTATGGAGGCATTTGTGTAAACATTTTCTATTTCATGGAAATTTGAAACTATAGTTCGGAAATTCTAGAATGAGTCCTGTGACAGCTCACAAATTTGCCCCAATACTACCTTATGTAATGTATTTACCTACATAACTTGCTATTTATTAGAATTGAGGCTTATATTAAAGTTGACAAAATAATTAAAATTTCTGAACGTCGTTACAAGGTTGTATTGAGGCAAATTTGTGAGCTGTCACAGGACTCATCCTAGAATTTCCGAACTATTGTTAGTTTAACACTTACATATTATCGTGGAAGGTTTAAAAAACACTAGTGTTAACTATCAAACGCTATATCTTAAGCCCAATGTGTTTCTGTTACATATCGGAGGATTTACAAAGGTTTCTTTGTTATTTGTATTCTTATGATAATTTTCTTATGATTTTCCTTCTAAACATGTTTTTCTAACCGAATGCAGATACGAGGAAGTAAACAATCTAATGACTTCTGACACCACCTTTCTACCCTTACACTCAATATTTTTGAGCTGCCAATAATAGTGAAATTGCCTTAAAGGGGTATTCTACCCTAGAGACGTGAATTTAGGGCGTTTTTTCGGACTAAATACTAAAACAAAAATATTTTTCTTTTATGTTTTTTACAGTTTTTTATTGATAATTTGAGAATGTACCAAATTTTTTTAGAAAAAAAAAAAAAATTCAAGACGTTATCAGCTGTTATATCTTGTCGTTAAAAAATCCCCCGTCTTGGGGGTAAACTGGTCGACATGATTGGAACCCTTTCGTAAATTTGAAACAAAAATTAAACACAGTTTCTTGATAAGAAATAATGTCGTTATAAATAGTACCAAAGAAAAAACATATAAAAAATCGTAAGGTGGCGGCTGTCTGAAAAGATGTAAAAAAAAATTATCCTTTTTTTTTAAATTAAAAAAAAATAGTAAAAAAAATAGTCTTGGACTTTTAAAGGTAGGAACGATAGAGAGACAGACATCTATCAAAGTTTGAAGGCAATCGATTAGATATTACTTGAGATTTGATGTCGACCAGGTTGAAAAAAGTAGTTTCAAGAAAAACGCGTTTAATTTATTAAGATTGTCTGTCATTCCAGTGTGGCGTAATTGATGCCTCATTTATAGCTATAATTTCGTAAATATTAAGAATTAAAAAAAATCCTTTTGATAACATATTTTTAAAGATCTAAACTTTAAGAATATGGGAAAAATATTTTTTCGAATTTCTAGAGTAGAATACCTCCCTTAATTAAAAGTGAAATTGCATCAATTCTGAAATAAATATGAATTCAGGGAAACCATTAATTTATCAATTTATTATCACATATCGGAAGATTTATAATACAATTTTTTTAGCACATCTGTCCTTAGTAAGTTTTCTTACCTAATATGTCTTTCTAAACATATGTAAATGCGGAGAAGTACCTCATCTAATGACCGCAGCCACGACTTTCATATTCTTGAACTTTACTGTTTCATGTATTTTATTGATCATTCAATACTTATGAGTTTAAATCCCGAGAAAAAGCATTTATGAGAAGAGTTCTTTTTTAATGGCGCTATATAAATTGTCATTTTATAATTATTGTTATTAAAGTAAGTAAATAACAGTTACAGGTAACCCCCGTTGATCGCGGGAGATACGTTCCGGACATGGCCGCGATAAGCGAAATTCCGCGATCAGCGGGAGATTTAAAAAAAATCATTTTAAGATTCTAAAAAAAGTTTTATTTTTAAAATAAACATTAAGTAGCAATGCCATATAAAATATACTTCATTATTTTTTTTTCCGCTTTGCAAAAAAGAATCTACATTTCCTTGTTTGGCCTCTCTACGTTTATTGTGTAAAATTTGTCTATAACTGTCAAATAATCCATTACAACCACGCTTTACAGCACTCACTCGCTCATAATCTTCTTCATTTTCTTCTAACAACTGCATGCACTGATTGTGAAGAGAAAGGGCCTTTTCGATTATTTTAACACTTAATATCTTCGACGATATTTTGAATATCATTTTCTGAATTCATTTGATCATCAATTTCTCTGAGCAACCTTTTCCAAACGCTCTTCATACAATATTGGTTGATTTCATTCCACGCTTCATCAATGTTTCTGATAGCTACATATTTTGTCTTACTCGCGCTCGTAAATTTATGTATATATGTTTATTTGTATTATGTGAGTGAACGAAAAAAATAGGTAGCTCGCTCGTGCAACTACACATTATGACGATTCCTGGAATGTGTCAAAGCCGGACAAGTGTTGTTTAAAATACCGCATTATAACGAATCCGCACTCACCGGGGTCGCGATGAACGGGTTTTACCTGTATTTACAGTTATTATAGTAAGTAAATTACACCATATATATATTGGATATACCATATTACGCACATGGATAGATAATACTTGAACGTGCGCAAATATAATTACCAGTCAAACTCGTCAACCACATTAGAATCTTTTATTATTTCAATGGTACAATTGAAACTTGAACCCAAAATCCCCGAGTGGAAGATAAGTGTCTGACCAACTTGGTCACGGAGGTTGTCACGGTATGAAAAACAATGAAAAACTTGCGCTACCTATCAAAAAAGAAATTTAAAATCATTTGTATTTATTTTCGAGTTATTCAGGATTAAAACAGTCAGCAATTTCAAGAAAAAAATTACCATTAGATTCGTATTTTTTTTTAAATTCTTTATTCGTCAAAAGAATTTTTAAAATCTTATTTTTACTAAGAAAATTCTAGTTTTAACTTTTAATTCAAACCATTTTTATTCATACGGAATATTTAATATTTCTGCGTGTGTGGAGAGAGAGAGCCCGCATAAATTTGGCGTAATGTATGGGAAAATGTATGTAAAAGTTTCTGGTCTGAGAAACTCGTTTATTGGGAGGAGAGAAGAGTAAGAAGCATAGGGGTAGGAGGGTTGTTCCCCGAGGACTGGTTTGGATCTTAGGAGCGGGGGTTAAAAGAAGGTTGAACAGTAACAGGACAAAACCTTATACGCAGGACAAAATATATGTGAAATTATTCCTTTTTTTTTTCTAGCCACAAGTGTTGCAATGTGGAAATATAAAAATCCACATTATTTGTTTTAACTGTATTTATGCTGACATCTAGGATTTGTGTTTTAATAATTTTGAGAGATTTTATGCAATGTAAACGTTTTCAGCAAGTTATTTTCAAATTTAACTATTTTTGCAAGATAGATAATTTTTTTTTACTTTATGAGCCTTTCTCAAATAAATATATGTCCAAGTATCGAATTATAATTGTGTATTAAGGTTTCTTATAATTTTGTTTTTCTTTGATTTTTCTAAAAATGGAATAAATCATTTTTGTATATGTAAAAACATTCGCATTTTATAAATGTTAACACATGTAAGGCACGATTGTAATGTTACAAAAAGATAAAATTAATGTGTATGGTATTCCTTAACTCATTCGAACTTGCATTGAACATATTAATAAGAACGTGCTCGGGAGACAACAATGTGTTTAGTTCTATTAAGCCAGCCTTCGGGTTTTAGCGCCGCTGGAGTAGACACGGGATTTGCCGTTTTTCATCGTACGTATTAAAAATACTAGAGAGCGTGGACAGACAATAATACTCGCTCATGTCTTATATTTGTGAATATTGTAACCAGACAAGTTCTTTTGCCAAACTGGTACACTTTTTAAAAATGTTTTGACACCATCGGGAATCGAATTTGAAATTTTCGGGTGAAAAACCAGCGTCTTACTATTATAACTAGGCCACGAAGGTCTTCAATATTAACGGTTCTTGGAATATTGTATTTGTATATGTGACCAAATAGAATAATTTAAGTTTTGATATATGCTAGGCACGATTACTTGTTTATAAAAAAATATATTTAAAAGCTGTTTTATCAATACTTAGAACTTTTATAAAGTTATTCATTTGGCATATAAAACTTCTTGGTATATTCTTTATCTTCTTTGTTTACTTCAGTTTGAAATTATTTCTTTATATGAGACATCGTAATTATGTTGACAAATTTACGTCTAGATTAATCTCAAGTCATTTTTAGAGAGTTCTGTAAGGCCTCGGTAACAGAATCCGAGATTTCAGAGGTAAAATGCTTGTTTTCTCTCTAGGGGTTTCACGTTTGATTTTGGATTCACAGAAAAAAATACGCCCAAGTCTGAAAAAAAGTTTATCTGCTCACAATGTTAATACGTAATGCCTTTGTGCGAATGTTATGGCCTCTCTACATGCAAGGTAGTATTACAAATACAAGGTGCATGGCCGCGCGGTAACGCACTTGACTTCCATTCGGAAGGTTGCTGGATCGAACTTCGCGCTATGCTACTGCCCTCGGACGACATAGGTACTTTTTATGCCTAGTATTTGGGGGTGTAAATAGATATACTGTGTGATTGCATTTTACCTGTACTAGAACTTATAGGTTGCTAGTTTGATACCTGCTGGAACCTTCTTTATTTTAAAAAGGATTTATATCTAGTTTTTAATTAAGGCTTCAATGGAGAAGTATGTCATTTTCTGTTCCCTTTTTCATAGTTTATGTAGGCTTATGAAGGCTTTGTTTGTGTCTTCAAATGTCAGTTTTAGTATTAGTGAACGATCCTTTGTTAAATGAATGTTTATGATTTAAATGCTCCTTATTGGTATAATGTGATTTAATTTGTCTTCTGTTTAAGTGTGATTTTTATTATAAATACACATACTGCTCTATTTATACGTATTTTATTTAAAAAACCTGCATTTTGGGATGGGAGTAGATTATTTTTCATTATAAAAAATAAGTTTAAATAAGTAATAAAAAAACCGACTTCTTATGGTTAGCCGGAAGAAATTATCACATAACAATGAATCAAGTCATTGACGTGTTTCATTTCTACCTCTACACTATCCGTTCCTTTTTCCTTGGATTGATGATATCTCACTTTTATTATTATTATGTATATTTTTAGTGAATTTCGTTCAAATAAATGATTTTTTTTTGAGACCGTCTAACTTTTTTTATTTACTTTTATTACATGGGGATAAGTCTACTCAATTGTTATACGATGAAGATTTAAATAAATAAATCAATCAATCAATCAACCAGGTAACACTGTATACAACGAAAGTATTATACACAAATTATGCAAAAGTATAGCAGATGCAAAACGGATCATAAAAATATAAGAGCCATTCACACGAGGCTTTTAAAAAAACTCACAAATTAGTTTCAGAAAGAATATTAAAAAAATTAAAATCTATCACGTTACCAAAAGCAGAGATAATTTTATTTCCATATTTTTTCCACTCGTTTAGTTAAGTTGATGAACGAGCTTTATATCTCATTCTTCTTAAGGTGTTACTCCTTAAATCCTTTCAGGGGTGTCATTATGCGAGGGCACGAAATATGTACACAAAGTTTAGCCCACTTAAGTGCTAAATCGTAAAATACAAAACGAAAGCCTTATTATAGAGCGAGACGGGATCTAGCCCGTTTGAACCCTCCGTTCAACTATACGAGCCGCGGGGATCGTGCCGATTATTTATTTACAATATTTTAAATCTTAATGATGAACGATTTTCGATAAATTTTATTAAATTTTGTAAAATTTAAAAAAAAAATGTAGTAAGCTAACAGGTCTCAAAGCCTTGTTAATTTTATTTGTCACCAAATATTATTTTCTTATAAGCCGACTATCATCAAAGTATTTTTAATATTATTTAAAGCTTTTACTGTTATAAGCCAACTGGCATCAAGGCCTCGTTTACTTCATGCGTAAGAAAACAGGAACCGTGCAGTTTCCTGCGTTTTCCCTACCTCGGAAGGTTTGACTCCATAGTCTCAAATGCGAAATGGACTACAATGAACATGACGTGTAGAAGTGGGCTCTAGCAAAGTCGGCTTCTGCGAGTGCGGGGAGATCCATCTGTTACAAAATATGCTTGTTATGAGCTGACTATCAATAAAGCTTTTTTAATTTATTTGTCACCAACTCGAAATATTAAGAGCTGACTGGTCTTAAAACATTGCTCCCCGTTTTGGCATTAACATTTTTAAAAGTCTTATGCACTACGTCCTTGAATATATTTTTCTTGTTACCGTGTTTCCTTCTGTCTTTTGCTATCACATCAAAGAGGATATATTTTTAAAGTAGTCAGGCATGTAAACTACGTGTTCAGACCAACGCAGATGAGCAAACAACAACTATGACTGTCAAAAAAGCTAGTTGGCGCTATAGCGTGTTGCTTATCTTAGTATGTCATGATGATCTTGATTTATATTTGTTTGTTTACAAATACTCAGGAATGCGGATAAGAAATGAAAGTGACAGCGGGTAAATAATACAAGTCTTGACAGCTGAATGAATGACAATGCTAATATATTTATTTCTCGGCGCGCGGGTATTTTATACAAATGGGTGAGCCAGTTCGCGCTACATGCTCCGTCTCACTCTGGCGCGTGAATTGGCGGTAGCTTATTTATTTGTATTTGGAGATGGCTAGACAAATCGCAGGTACTACAAAAATAGTAAACATTGTTGTTGTTCTTAACGTGTACAATCTATGAATACTTCATCGGTCATTGACCCTGTATGTTTATTATTTCAACAATAATTAATTTGTTTATTATTTCAACAATAATTTAATAAAGGACAGGGGGGAATGGAGGAGAAGAGTTCAAATTGCTGCAAACCAGTCTTAGGACTGCAACCACGGAAGGAATTAATTTAATTTAATTATGTTTAACAATTCACTTATCCATCTTGACAATTATTTATTTATTTATTTATTTAGGTAGGTATCCTACAGCGCCAAAGCTTCGTCATATATCCCTATTAATTTTCTGAGTTTACTGATTTGACTGGAATTTTTTTTTTTTTTATTGAGATGATGTAAATAGATAGTAAATCGATCACGGTTGCCAGCTGTTATATAGATATATGACGTAAAATTATATATTGTTTTACTATATGCAAACTCTTGTAACTCAGCAAACCATACAGTCTACCTCATCAAAACATACAGAAGGAAAAAAAGTTCTAGTTTCAAGGCCATTAGCAGATTCGGTATGCTTCAGTAATACGATTGTCTGATTTATAAAGTTATTTAGCGCCACTAAATAGCGTTTTAAGTAACTAAATCGACTAATTTATTCAAATTTTATCCTGAGGACATGTCAAAATTTGGGTCCGAGACACCCGCTTGCTTATCGCAAATGCCAAATTTTTGGACCCAAGCAGGTGTGAGAAAAATATAACCAATATCTTTAGTTACATTTTATATACCATGATCAGAAAGTCTGCTTTAAATAGTGATACAAAATATCTCTTCAGTGACAAAGCCTTTTTATCTTTTTCCATCTTACGTCCCGTTTCTATGCTATGAATGTTATGACCAATAGTTAATTAGCAGATTTTTTTTGTGTTTTCCTTCGTTTATTTTGAATTTATCTATTTTCCTGTAAGTATTTATATATTGTTTTTAAAAGGTAACTTAGACTACCTCTGTAATCTAGATGGTAAAGCACCTGTCTTCCAACTCGTATTCTCGTTGGAATCTAGATATTAAAAAAAGCGATATCAATTTGGTTTTCAAATAAAGGCCTCTTCTGGTTGATTATCACATAGCAATAAATCCTCCAGGTTGTACAATATACAACAAAGGTGTTATAAAAATAATTTATACTAAAACACCATTGAATAAAAATGAAATAAATAAAATTAATTGAAAGATTTAGTATTTATATTGCACAAGTCCTTAAAATGAAGTAATACACTAATAATACGAACCCCATGAAATAAAAATCAACCACATAGGAGATAACAAAAAATTAATAGTGATAATGAAGTCATTTGATATAATACCACATTTTACAATTAAAAATAAATGTGAAAGCAAACCACGTTAAAAGTTTTTTGACATCATCAACTTGTTTTTAAGTCCCTGATTAACTCTCCTTATGTGATCATTATTTCAAAGCTTGCTGAAAGCTTATTAAACAAAACTACTGTATAAATGACGCCTTCCCTGAGAAAGTATTATATATTATAAAAGTTTTAGCTCCTTGCTGAGCACATGTCGCAGACTGCATGTATAATAATTGCGGTTACCTTTGTGTTGTGAAGTGAAGTGCACCGGATGCATTTTATTAAAATACGCTGAAATAACTCAGTGCTTTTGGAATGAACTTAAAGCATTTGCAAGCTATGAAAATTATGAATATTTACATAAAAATATGTCTTAATGACTTTCCTAGTAATGCAAAAGAAAAACTTTAAAATATTTCTTTTAAATAACGGAACATAATAATAAAACACTTTATTTTGTTTTTTTTTCAGTATATTTTCATATCAACACATATTGAGTCTTCTTCAGGAAATTAATCAATCTAAATCATATGCTACACTTTAATATATACAAGGGATGCCCAACAGGTCGATCGGGATCGACTAGTCGATCGTAAAGCAATTTTCGGTCGATCGAGGCCATCTTCGTAACTTGTGCGATGTTGTTAAATCTCCTTAAGCGCATACACTTGTTAAATCAGTCAATTAGTTATCCTTTTTTAATATGTAGATATGTTATGTCAACTACAAATAAATGCATGTATGTTATTTAACATGCATGTATAAGTTTTATTTTTTTTAATATATTTTAGAGAAGTTAATTCCGATTATACTTATTAATACAATTTAAGTTATAAGTTAGTCTTTTAAAACATGTGTGTTATATTTCAATGTGTTAAATTTCACAACTTTGATAGGCAGGTCGCGACAATTTTTTTTTTACGGAAAAAGTCGATCGCGACAGCAAATAAGTTGGCCACCCCTGTTATATGTTATACTTAATGTTATCGTTGATTTTATGGAGAATACAGTAAGAAGTTATTATACAAATGTAAGTGAAGAAGAACATTTTCTTCCTTCTAACCATTTCTTCTATCAAAATTTCATTACCTTGATTCAACTATACTTTTTTTTTTTACTTTTTCTACCATACCTTTTACTCGTATTTGAAAAATGTATTATTTTGTTAGTCTTTCTTTTTTTATTGTTTCTACATTCCTAAACTATCTCAGAATTCTTTCATTTATCTTACTCAATACATTTTTCTTTAGTTCATATTCTTCCCTAATCATTGTATGCCATTTCGGCAGAAAATAATTGACGTTAGCATTTCAACGTCGTTTAATTTCTGCTGAGCTTTTCTCTTATTTAAAAAAAAACTTGAGAAGTTCGCGATATTAAATTTTTAATATTTCAGAAAATAGCGAAACAACACGTCTTATATTATTTCAAGTTAAAATACTACTGAGAATAAAGGTATTAAATTTTAACTATAATGGCACCTGACCTTGATAGTGTTTGATATCTGCTTATATACCATACGTTCTAACTAAATTAGATCGGAAACTTTTGGACATTGCAACTGTAACCCTACGATGATTTAGTTTGCACCATAATTTTCACCGAGGAACAATTTTGTTGCTGTTATAATACAAGTATATCTAGTGAACTTACAATTCTCTCAGCTGAACAGTGTTTATCGATCTAAAAGGTCGACGTATTACTATGAACTAATACACTTTCACGAATCTTCCATACACAAGGTAGTTGAAAATCATATTCGATCACAATGTATTGTATTTCGTGTCGTTTAGTAAGCGGTCATAAACTTTACTTGTTTGTATGGAAAAATATAAAATAGAAGAAAAGCTATAAATTCAAAAGATTTATCATTCCAGGTCAAATGTGTATTTTACAAGCGTTGAAAAGTAGTAACAAAATCAACACATCCCTTGGGCTTGTCAGCCATGATAAAAGAGGGGGTGGAATCTACATTTTATGACATTCTCCTTGGAGACAATGCTCTCGTGTCAAAAAATATCAAGACAATATTTCCGAAAAATATTACCGATCCTGCGACAAGGGAGATAATTGAAAAAAATAGGTAGTAAAGTAAGACATGAAAAAGGATTTTTATTGGACTATCTTGTTTTGTACCACACTTTATTTATTACAATTTATTGTAAAATCAACAAGTGGCGATTTTATTGCCAAATAGTCAAGGTTTACGCATTTCTTCTAACCAACAAGTCAAGGTTTACGCAGATAAGTATCAATCACTATGTGAAAGGTCACAACTTTATTTTTAAAAAGAAAAGTTATACATACTTCAAGCATTAAAAAAAAAACAAATAAAAAAAAATTATTGTAATTGTCACCAAATATCGAAAAAGGAAAAAGAAGATGAAAAAGGATACGAGAAAAAGAGTTACGGAGAAACACTTTTCATCATTTAACATAGATTTGATATTTTTTCAATTTATTATTTTTTTTAAATCCGTGAGATGATTCAGAGCTAAAAAGTAATAAATATTAAAAATATTTACTCATACTGCTATGGCACCGAACCAAAGAAAATATAACAGAAATTACTCATACTGCTGTAGCACCAAACAAAAAAAAACGAAGATTACTCTTACAGCTGTAGCATTAAAGGAAAAAAAAAGTAATGAAAATTATTGATATATAGCTGTAGCACCAAATAAATAAAATAAAAGAAAAATTACTCAAACAAATGAAAGTCAAAAAACAGAAGTAGCACCAAACAAAAGAAAATAAAACGAAAATTACTCGTACTTCTGTGGTACCAAACAAAATAAAATAAAATGGAAATGACTTCCAGTGCTAAATTATCAAACAAATGAAAATCCAATGGAACTTACTCATATTGCTACAGCACCATACAAATGAAAATATAATAAAAAATTACTTTGTTAACGGAACTCATAATATAATGAAATTTTCCCAAGTCCTTTTATTTCGTAATTCTATATCATTTCTATTTAGTAAAAAAAAAAACGAACTCATTTATAGTTGATATGGAATTGTATCGTTGGAAATAGAAACGTTCACAAAATATAAATTTGCTCATTATTTTTTTGGTACGTCGTACGTAGAATTGAGAACAGTTTTTTTTCATATTTTTTCACTTCTTTGTTTCAGAAAGTAATTTAATTAATTAAGTTAGTTAGTCCATATCAGTGGGATGAGGCAGGATCAGTACTACCCCGAGGCTGAAGATAAATTACATCGGAAGGGTTTAGAAGCAAATATTTGATGACGGATTTATCACAACGGTATGTTTGTAAAACTACGATGCGAAGGTAACGGAATACCAACGCATTATCTTTGTTCCAAGGTTCTTTATTATAATTGAAGCATCAAAGATCAAGATAGTCATAATAATCGCCAACTACTCAAAAGGAGAGGAACTTTGAAGAAGAAGAAATTGTTAGTTAATGATTTAGGCAAAAATAACGAAGGATACTAGGTTGACAAAACGAGAGAAGAATATCGGTCTTCGTGCCCTAGTTAACAAGATTAATATCTGTGTTCAGATTTCCAGATCGGATGTCGAGAATTCGATTTTTGTAAGTACCCAATGTTATTAAATAGGGTTTAGCCTGAATTAACGTAATATGAAAATAAAACACTAATTTGTTTACTTCCAGTATATTTTTTGAACAAATCACATCAACATATATTGAGTCTTCTTCAGGATATAGTCTAAATAAGGTTTAATCTGCTTTTCACCTAATACCTGGTAAAATATTTATCTGTTTTGTTGGATAAACACTTGATAATAAATAAATAGTAATGAGAAGTCGTATTTTGAACACAAATTTATTATAGGGAAAGGAGAATTGTTCATGATATTTTAATATGCCATATCACAACTTTCTTAAACACCACCATAAACGAAAATTTTAATAAATGAATTAGAAAAGCTTCGACAATGGCAGTTTTTTGTGTGGGTTTTAAGAGCTTTTGTTAAATATTAAACATGTATTTTGGATTTGCTGATTTGTAAATATTAAAAAAAGGATAACAAAGAAACCGCTCAAAGTTAGAGGACCGTGCGATAAAATTTGGATAGAAAGTCAAATTGTAAAAAGGATCGTACCTGGCCTTAACAACGAATCGTTCCATTTCACTGGGTCCACACGTGTAAAAAGCTCACTAAAAAATAGTTTTTTTTTATTTACGTATAAGTAATGCACATCGTGTATATATGAGATAGTTTTCTCTTCATTTGTACTAAGTTAAATTAGTAAGTGTGAATTCCTATAATCGCTGTTTAAAATTTGTCTACTTATAGTATTTAATGTTTGAAATTCGGAACATTAAGGTTGTTAAGGGCGCCAACGGCATTCTCGACTTGTCGGCATCTCTGATTGTCTAAGCCTCACTTGGTTATTGAGTAAAGGGATTGTTGAATACTCTTTTACTTCCTTATGTATCCTGAGCACTGGAACTGACAATATAAATTTCCTCTATAGCCAAGATTTGTATCCCACTCGATTGAATCAGCAAAAATAAGAGCCCGAATGCCTGGACCAGAGGGAGGGATATGTGAGAGCAAGAGGAACAAGTGATGTAAAATTAAAGAATACTTGGCAACGAGAGAGAAAGAGATGTAAGGAAAGAGGACAGAGGTAGATTAATTTCTTTTGGACGATGGAAGAGCGGCTTTCAATAAAAGAGGTCAGATAGTATCTTGTCAGTTCTGAAGCTCTTAAAGCTATGAAAAATTAAACGTACGAGAATATCGAATTCTTATATATAATCAACGTTCAAGCGAGCTATTCAAAAATAAATGCTTTAATACTTTCCACAGTTTCCTCTAAAGATTTTATCCCTTCCTCTCTTTGCTCACCTCGTGCAATGGACTAGAAATAAGTGACGAGAAAACGGTTGCAATATAAACGTACATTCGTTAAATAAAATGTCGGCAACCGAGGTCTAACGGTTACCAAGCGGCCGCTCCTGGTTCAAATCTTGGCGGATTCACTTGCCAACTAGTTTTACTCTTAGACATATTAATTTATATTTTTCTGTTACTTTTACGCTACCTATCATTAATTTTTGACATACTATGAAGCACCACAAATATAGTGCTAAGTAAAACTCTGCCTAAATAATTATTAAACTTGTTAAGATTAAACCTGCCGATCTTCTTGGAAGTTAAATCACTTTACCATCAGAGTTTTGAATTTGACATGTCAAGACTGTGTGCTTGCAATAAATCAAAACAAGCAAAGGAGTTTTCCAACCACAGAATGGCTGCAAAATATACTTGGTCACAAGAGATATCCTGTAGTATTATATTTTTCATGAGATGGTATTAGGGTTTTGACGAGACGTACAGTTTATTTTGAAAATCATCCCCTGGGGTGACTTATGATACATTTTGTTATTTTAAACTACAACCTTTAATTAATCTCACTGATATTAATTAATCTCATTTTTACTAAGTTGAAGTCTAAAATGAAATTATATTGTTTTTTTATCACTTCTGCGCTGTGACCTTAATACTGAGGAACGTGACGCACATTGAAAGTTTTGTTTGTCGTATATATTATGTTTTATGGCATTCCACTGCCCACAGAGTCTGTGACAAACTCATCTGAAAGGCAATCTATCTCTGAATTAACCTCTTGATAGCATATTTAAGATGTTAAGTTTTTCCAATATAGAGCCATTATGTTAGTCGTTTTGTCCAGTATTGAAACGTTGTGAAACGCTGTTTTACAAGGGAACCTCTTAGTATTTTATCAACTGAGTAACTGATATCAACCAATTAATAAATTCAGCTGAAGGAAGACTGAACATACTCATATGTTGTTTATAGTTAAGGCATTAACGTTGTGGAGGTTTAAAGACATTGTAATTTATTTTTAACAAACACTGTTTATTCCACTTTTTTATGACGGTATAACCCTACCGGTTTCAAGGCTTTCACCTCATCTTCAGGGGAGCGCAAACAAGACTAAATGCTGTTCGAACTGGCGTCAGTATTCGAAGTCAGTATACCGATCGGAGCATCTGTTGAATAGTTATTTCCCCAAAATCTCCCCGCTCCTGGCCGAAATTATACCTAGCCTTCCTCATCCCCCCGCCTCAAACCGTTGAAGTGTCTATATCGGTGCCAGTTCGAACAGCATTTAGTCTTGTTTGCGCTCCCCTGAAGATGAGGTGAAAGCCTTGAAACCGGTAGGGTTATACCGTCATAAAAAAGTGGAATAAACAGTGTTTGTTAAAAATAAATTACAATGAACATACTCAGTTAAAGTAAGATGTAATATGTATCATAAACATAATCCTTTGATCAAGATCAAAACGATTCATTTTTGATGTTGTTGAACATGTGGTAGATAATAATACTTCGGTTAGAATTGTGTATGAGATGATTTGATATTAGAGTGCGTGTGAGGTTGTGCATTTGCCAAAGGTTTCGGCAAAGGACCACAACTAGTTGCGTTAATAACATCGTATGAGTGAAATAACAAAATAATTAACTACAAATTCTTGAAAGAGCTTGTACGTAAATGTCAAGTGCTTGATCAGAAGGATATGATTTTGCTATTGTATAATTGATGGGAGTGGGTTATGACACGGTTGACGTCGTATGTGAAAAATTTATTAAAGTGTGTATAGTCACAGGCTTATTTTAGTTTTTTTGTATCCACAAATGAAGAGTTTTTATTATTGACACGTGTTTATACTCTACGGATTATCTTTCTTTTAAACCAAGTAGAACTTTTTCAAGAGTTTCTACTATCAGTAAGTGGTTAACCTTTATATTTTAGTTCAAGTTAAATGCATTACTTCTTTAAGTAAATTTTACTGTGTATCATAAATTAATTTTAAATTTTCAATAGTGTCAAACTTAACGTCTTTAAAACTCTATATTTAAGATAAACTTATATAGCGTAGGCACATCCTTTGAATATCTTTTCGTGGAAGAGGCAAAAAATCAAAAAGAGCTGAAAGATTTTTAACGTTTATTGTAATAAAAATTCAAATCAGTCATACATATTATTTGCACGGGTAAACATTCGAATGTTAAAGGCATTGAGAGATTTTTTTAGAATTCAAAAAAATATATAAAAACGTGTAGTCATTGGGGTGATATTATAAGTTTTCTGTAAAGTATATTGACAACATTGCTGTATATCAATAAGCCTGCCTGATAAACCATGCACGCAAAATTAAAATAAATATTTTTAAAAAACCTACGAATAGAATGAATATAAATGTACATTTTTTTTATGAAATTATTCTCAATGAAATGGGGGAAAAAATCTACACGATAAACTGAAAACAAACTGTTCGGCCCATAAATTTATAAATCAATAGTATGATTTACGAGGACTATAATTTGGTTGAAAATTATTTAGTCAAAAGTGAAATTTTGTTATTAATTTGAACATTAATATTAATTTGATAAATCCGTAAAAACTTATATTCTATATTCTAAAACACTTTTGTTGTTAACCTTTCCCTTCCTGTGCTAAAAAAATCCATGCGTTCCGGTGCTGTGTATTCAATACGCATCAATACACATGTAAAAATGAGCGATTTAAAATCGGAAAAATAAAAATAGTCATAGCCAATCGCTTAAATTAATTAAATTTGAAGTCAAAAGTGATAATAATAGAAATTTAATTGCTGAAAACATGAAAAAAACATCGGCCGATGTTCGCAAAACGGGCGAAGAGACCACCTTAAATGTATGCCCGAAAGCTACTGAAGCGAACGAACTGAGATTCTATTTCTTGCGTTCCTATTTATCGAAGTAGAGTGAGAGTGAGATGTGAATAGCGTCGCTTCCTCACCCATAGTGTTTTTTAGAATGAATATACCTACGTCACACACTGGCACATGTTTGATTGGATTGGTAAATTTATTCCCGATATTCACAAAATATTTCTGATGTGGCCGATAAGTGCTAATTATTATTAATATTATTTTTTCCATTCAGTGTGTAAATATATTATGGAGGAATACCTAAAATCTGAACCCGGTATTTATTAAACGATATTTATAGAGATATTAAAGTTTTTATAAGCAATGTGTACTAGTTACACACCACAGGGAAGAGAGGGTTAATACTTTTATCAGACTAAGACTTTTTTATTAAAAAATCTGGGTATAAACAGGAATTGAGCCCATAGCCCCCGGGTTGGGGAGAGGCGTTTTATTAACTGGGTCACGGAGGCCAAAACTTGATACAGATCATATCAGCGCTTAGTGACACCACTCACATAAGATTTGTTTTATATGTATATCTAATAAAGCAGCTTATAAAAGTTCACAAACATACATACCATCGCGCTATTTTCCTGTCAGGATAAGCAAAGAGGATAGAACGCCATATTTTCACACCTCGACATACATCCGTAGGCTCTTCTACGTACACATATATACAACTTATACAATTTCTCAGAATTTCTACGTTTTCTTTTTTCAGAATAGAATTGACTTGATTCAATCATACTTTCCTAAGGCCTTTCTCTCACACGCCTTTCACTCACATTTCCACTGTATATCTGTCTCGTTATTCTTTCTTCATTCATTCATCTCAGCATACTTTTCTTCATTTTACATAAAACACCAGCCTTAGCGCACAATACGTATAATAGTAATTTCTGGAAAAGTAAATTGATGCATAAATTAAGAACACAATTTTGAATAAATACAAAATCCAGTATATACTTTCTCCTTATTTTATCAGTATTTGAGTATCACTAGACATACGCGTATTATTTATTTTTCAATGAAGGCATTCAATTAAACATTTCTCACAGGCTTGAACCATACAAGTTCTAATGAATAGCTATTTAAGAAAAAAAAACAGAATAAACAAATTGGAGGACTCACTGGAAAAGTAAAAAGCAGAATGAAACAGCAATTACAATGTTCTTAGTAGAATTTCATTAAATCATTCATGTGCTCGTATATTTGCTGTTTTCAATATAATTATTTCCAATGATACATTTATTCTCTTGGGATTTTAATAAGACGCACTTGTCAGTTTGTTTTGATTTTATTTTCGAATTTAATGTTTGTGTTTTTTAAAGGTGTAAAAAAATTATGTAAAGCGCTGCTTCTCGACCATTAAGATCACTTGAAGAGCGCTTCCTAACTAGTTTAACATGAAATAAAGAAGGTCGAGAGACACCAATGTCACTAAAAAGAGCGCCATTTTGTTATCTAGTATAAAAGCTAGACAAAAAATATACATTTAGATGTAAAATGGCTTAAGAGTAAATCCATATCGGAAGTGAATAATTTGGGAATGGAATTGTTTTATTATCCCTCCTTTTCTTTCTTAATTTCTTTTGGCCACTAAAATTATTCTTCCTCTACTTTACATATACTCGTACATCTCTATAACTGTTTATTATTTGCCTCGAGCAGCAATCTGGATCATACCATACTCATGATATCATCCACTCAGCATTTCTCGCGTCTTTCAAATGATCTTCTTGACAATCTTGGTATCCTAATCCACAAATGTTTGCTTTAGTAACATGCGCAACCCACTCCTATCAATTTTTGCTTTAGTCACATGCGCAACCCACTCCTACTATCAATTTTTGCTTTAGTAACATGCGCAACCAACTCCTACTATCAATTTTTAAATTACTTCTGTAATATCAGTGATGTTACTTCTTCATTTAATTTCAGTATTATTGACGTTCAGCTTATATAAAACATGCTTCACTTAATCCCTCTTTTATGAAATATCTTTTAAAATTACTGCCTCAAAAATACATAAAATAAACATATTTAGTAAAAAAAACGTTAAACAGTACAACGGTTGGCATTCATGCTAAGCAAACGGATGTCCCAGATTCAATTCCTGGTGGACTGGTTTCACTATTAGGTCATTTTACTTCAGAATTTGAAAATCCAGGTGACACCGTTCTTAGCAACATTAAAGTTATTTAGCCTTCCTTATTTCTTTAAAAGGTTGAGCTAATTATGAAGCACTCTTAATGTGATTTTTGATGGTCAGGAAATTTACGGTACTATTTTTCTCAAGATAATTTTTATGAATAAACGCTATTAACTCCATTCTTGGATGCTTCACAGTTGGCCGAAGACAGAAAAGGCTAAAGAAATAAATGTTGTGCAAGTCTTATCCTGAAGATCATGACTCTCAGCCATGAAGATGACGACTAGAGAGAGAATACCGCTGTATCAATGAATGTTGTGCAAGTCTTATCCTGAAAATCATGACTCTCAGCCATGAAGATGACAACTAGAGAGAGAATACCGCTGTATCAATGAATGTTGTGCAAGTCTTATAGTGAAGATCATGACTCTCAGCCATGAAGATGACGACTAGAGAGAGAATACCGCTGTATCAATGAATTAAAAGTCACAAAAAATATATATTCATTTTTCTCCTATCGAATTGAGGTTCGTTGGTGTTACTGGGCCTTATAGTCGAACATCCCCTTACCATTCCAATGTCAATTCAGTTGGAAAGCAAAGTCGTACCGTGGAGTTGTTTTTTTTTTAAGTGAATGAGCCGTTAGACATCAGCAAACTCACCAGCCACATCGGTGTACTGGATTGCATACTGAAATGAGATGATCGGAGTATACTGACATGTTTTATCCCTCTTTTTTGAAATAATAAATATGGCCGAAGTCATAGGTATCCTTATGCCTCCGAATAATATGTGAAAAAATGCCTTTGTCATTCGAGAGAAGTACCACAACGCGGGGTTCGAATCGGCAACCTTCCGCACGGAAGTACAGAGCGTTTGCATAGGTCATACATGTTGAGGTTCAAGAAATGTGAAATGGTCTAAGAGTATAACCAGTCCGGAAGTGAATCCACTAACAATCGAACCCGGGGCGCTCACTTGCTAAGCATTAATATTTAAATAAAAGTAAAAATATATTTTACATTCTAGCATATATATTTATATCCAACGCTTTGAGGATAATGAGAGCTGAGCACTTAAGCAGTAAAATTAAATAATAAATGTTTATTTAAATAAAACAATATAATTGCATTTTTGTAGGAATAAAAGAAACCGAAATATTTTTTTAACTTACCATCTTAAATTATATTCTGGAAGATTTTTTTTCCATCGCTGCGCGTCGTTTTGTATTCTCAAAGAGGTCCGCAATAGCTTCCCTCCACGAAGATCCTTCGTCTCTCATAAACAAATGGGAAATTAATTATCAAACAGGAGCCGCAGATAAAATTACCGCCATAATTCTGTATAATGGCTGGAATCTTGTTCCAGATTATGTTCTTTATTCTCTAAGACACTGAGTGTTTCCACGGCAAGTTGCCATGATGTAAATAACGCTAAAGCAGATAATGTTTAATTTCTCTTCTTGAGGGTTCACCATTAGTTTGAATTTTTTTAATAATTAATAAAATTTCGCTATGTGAATGAAGTGGAAAAAAAAAATATTGATAAAAGTGAGGTCGTGGGCCATTATACTAATATATATTTTGACTTTACAAAATTCAATAATGGCGAAAATGAAGCAGAATTAAAAAGGAGAAGCGCCATAAAAAAGTCATCTCCGTATAAGTAAAGGGCAATATATTGTATTATATAGGAATACAAAAAATATTACCACATAAGAATTTCTTTCAACCAACCAGAAAAAAATCAGACTATATTAATAATAATACAATAAAATGATAATTTATTTTGCACCGTTAAGAGAGTAAACTCTTCTCTAGGGCGCTCTCAAAATAAATATATACATTGAGTGTAAGGATAGGAAGGTAGTGGCTGCGGCCATTAGATTAGGTACTTCCCCGCAAAACTTACTAAGGGTAGACGAACTTAAAAAAATCTGACTTGAACCTTTTTTTTTTAATTCATTGGGTTCCAACGGAAATCGTGCTTGTAACCTACGGTTTGAAAGACAGTGGTTTCACCAATTTGGCTGCGGAGGTTTTTTTGAGAGACAGGAAAATTGCTTGATCCACCAAAATAAACCTTGTTAGAACCATAAGTTTAATTATTTTTCCGCCAGGTGTCGTAGCCATTGATAGTACAGGATGGTAATAAAATAGACGGTAAGGAGGATGGTATTGGCGATGAATTCGTTGACTTAATTCATCGATTCTAGAAGAGTTAAAAAATTTCATAACATAACTGCTAATCCTCAAGTATTTCGATTGCATTACTTCTTAGACAGATACTTTGACTTTATAACCAGGTGGAAAGGCACAATGGAGAAACTAGCGATTCAAGACAAAATTATGTTCAGTGTACCATCATCGTGCATAACATATAATGTAGGATACCATCATAATAAATATGTTGTACAATACCATCATCATGAATATGTTGTAAGTATTACAGATATATTTTTTTGTTCAATATGAATGATTTTGTTGTGGAGTATTATCATCATGCATATGTTGTATGGTTCCGTACTAATGAATAAGAATGTTGTAGGGTACCTTCATTACGGATATGTTGTAGGATACCATCATTATGAATATTTTGTAGGATGACAAACGAATGAATGTGTATGTTGAAGGGGCCATTCATTACGAATATGTTGTAGGATACCATCATTATGGATATTTTGTAGGATGACAAACGAATGAATGTGTATGTTGTAGGGTACATTCCTTAAGAATATGTTGTAGGATACCATCATTATGGATATTTTGTAGGATGACAAACGAATGAATGTGTATGTTGTAGGGTGCATTCATTACGAATATGTTGTAGGATACAATCATTATGGATATTTTGTAGGATGACAAACGAATGAATGTGTATGCTGTAGGATACCTTCATTACGGATATGCTGTAGGATACCATCATTATGAATATTTTGAAGTATGACAAACGAATGAATGTGTATGTTGTAGGGTACATTCATTACGAATATGTTGTAGGATACCATCATTATGGATATTTTGTAGGGTGACAAACGAATGAATGTGTATGTTGTAGGGTGCATTCATTACGAATATGTTGTAGGATACCATCATTATTGATATTTTGTAGGATGACAAACGAATGAATGTGTATAGGATACCTTTGTGTATAGGATACCCTAGAATATGTTGTAGGATACCTTTATTACGGATATGTTGTAGGATACCATCATTATGAATATTTTGAAGTATGACAAACGAATGAATGTGTATGTTGTAGGGTACATTCATTACGAATATGTTGTAGGATACCATCATTATGAATATTTTGTAGGATGACAAACGAATGAATTTGTATGCTGTAGGATACCTTCATTACGGATATGCTGTAGGATACCATCATTATGAATATTTTGAAGTATGACAAACGAATGAATGTGTATGTTGTAGGGTACATTCATTACGAATATGTTGTGGGATACCATCATTATGGACATTTTGTAGGATGACAAATGAATGAATGTGTATGTTGTAGGGTTCCATACGAATTAATAACAAAATATATGTGGACAGGAATTGATATAGTTTTTGACACATAAAACCATCCTTTTTAATAAATAAAGTTTATCATTAGCATAAATTAACTCAATTTAACGCCATTTATAATGTTTATTCTGCATTTTGAAATGCAACCACTTAATGGCGAAATGAATAATTGAATATTCAAACAGTACTCGTTGAACTCAAACCAGTGAAGCAACGTCTATTTTCATTTTTGTGATATGCAAATCTCTCACAACTCTCTTCAATTTCCCCAATGTATTGCTACCGGAAGAGTATATCCAACAACATGGTAATCATTTATGAGAAAAAGCAACAGGGGAATCTGAAGCAATCACAATTTTATATTTATCGAGAAATGTTCATATCAGAAAAAATAGACAAAGAATACAAACACCAAGTAAAAATATAAATATATATTTTTTTAATTTATTATTCATATTTGATTATCATTATTGTCAGTTAGAAATAAATTGTGAAATCTTGGTAATCAAAAAAATAAGATAATGTAATGAAAATTTAGGAGACAAAATAGTAAGAAACTAAGAGGGATAGAAACGTGTGAAGAAAGAAAAGTAATTGCGATATAGCAATGACAATACAAATAAGAGATCGTTTAAGAATTTTGCTATTAAGGTAGTATTTTCCTTGATGATGGAAGAGTTACGAGGGATTTCGAAAGGCATGTAGCGATAACAAACATAGTTATCGGGGTACTAAAATATATGTACTCGAACCAAACAGTATCAAAATCTGTTAAGATTATAGTACATAAAAGTATTTTGAGAACTTAAAGCTCATATGCTGAATAAGATAAAGATTAGCACTCTGAGACGGTTTGGACACGTAGAAGAAATGAATGAAGAAATCCCAACAAAAAAAATATCCTATCCAAATGGGAGTAAAAAGCGTGGTAAAGGAGGACTAAGGCAAGTATGATTGGATCAAGCGAATGATATGTTGAAAAGAAGAAAAAAGTTATAACTAAGATAAATCGTAGGAGCTGTATAAAAAATAATCCGAAAAGTCTGAAAAATATATTGAAAAAATACGCAAATGTGAAGTTCTATTCTATATGTTAGAATCGTTTTGAGAATTTTTCTCAGTATACTCGTACCTGTGTGGCGGTCGCCCACTCGAAATACTGTGGGCGTTCATACATACGGTCAATGACCGATGAAATGACCTTCGCATTCCTCGATAAATCTAAATAACAAGTCCGAAGGTCACACGCCGGCCATTCAACCCATAGCCGAGCGGACCGCATTCCATACTAGAGAGAGAACGCACCATGCTTGTCTCGCTAGTTCCGTATTTGAATGATACCTACATACAACAATTTATCGTTTTGCATTCACAGAAACGAGACGTAGGCATATCGCGAGCGCATTCTCGCGCACATTCTAAAAAGATATAAATACCTACGTTACTAATAAAATTGGACTCTCTCTTTCCGCATTGCGATCTAACGTGTTTTATTATTTATCAACAAATCATCATCATCTCTTCCTTTAAGGACCGATCTCCTAAACCTGCAACTAATTGTTTGGGAAAAAGGTATTTCTTCACATTGTTGCAAATTAAAAATGATTAAAGAAACAAAATTCATCGAGTTCGATTAGTTCACTTGCTTTTATGACAATAAATTCTGAAATGTTAAAATCATTAGATTTGATTTTGCAAACAAATAACAAGAGAAACGTTAATTTTCAGAAATAAAATTTTTTAATCAACGTTTTTTTTTTTTTTTTTGAGGATTCAAATATAGATAAGCCTAGGGCCCCTTTAAGGGTAAATCAAGCCCTGCCATCATCGTCCAAAGACATCTGTTCTCAAAACAGTTTTCTTTTTCTCTTGGACCTTGGCAAATGATCATATTTAGAGTCATGCAGTAAATTAAGCTGGATGCCTGGCATTAACGTGTTCCCCGCGGGGAGCACAAACGCCTGTGATCTGACGACAATCCAAGTTTCAAATCACAAATACTTAAAAAAAATGACACAAAACCGGAATAAAACTTGAACTAAAATTTAAAATAATCTTTATTCTAGCGACATCTCTGAAAACCTTGTCAAATAATATATTAGTTTATGACATATTGTTGAATAAACAGAGCGCCGAATTTTTTTGGTTTCTCAATATTTCCAGCATTAACGACCTGTCGCGCGGATCGAGTCCTGCGATGAGTCTCTCTTACGTAAATAAACATTACTAAGTCTCTCTTACGTAAATAAACATTACTAGTGCTATATGCATTTGATTGGGTGAGTGTCATGAAGCATTGATTTGATCGTAGCATTCCTTTGTTTATTTTACGTAATGTTAAGTTTATCTCCTTTATTTAATGAGTCTCCTTAAGAGTAATGACTATTATTTATTATCAGAAAATTACTTAAGTGTCATGTTTACTTGGTGTTGTAATCAAATATCAGTGGTTCTAAACAAAATATGTGTTTAAACTTAGAAATTAAAAAACGCTGAAATTGTGCCGCGCACAGGATTCGTGGAATTTGATTTTTAACGCGGTGAACAGGTTAAATATTATATCTGATATTTCGTCTTCAGGCTAAACGCTGAGGAATGGTTTGTCTGTCATCTTTGATTTATTCAGTTATAGTTTTTTTAATTATTTTCCATGTAATGTTGTATTTTGTAATCCTTGTGAAAGATTATGTTTTTTTCCTTCTCAAGTCTTACACATATAATGTTGATTGTAAAGAAATTATTGTATTTGGGGTTTTCCTTTCCGTATTGATATACTCGTAGTATCTATTTATACTTGTATGCACCATATTATGAAATAAAAGTGTATTCTGAATTGTCTTTTTTTTATTTTGATATTTTATTAAATTTCTTGTTTTTTTTTTAACCTGGCGAATTTATTGCCACGTGGCAATCTCTTTCAACCAATCAGAAGGATGTTTTTATAGGCCCTAAGTGTTAACCAGACTGGAGTCCTATTTAAAAAAATCTTGGTTCCAGCGGGGATCGAACCCGCAACCTCCGGATCGGCAGACAAGTGTCTTACCACCAGGCCACTGAGGTCGTCGTGGTTTCATCGTATCTCAAATATCTAGGTGCTGCTTTGCGCAGATGTAGAATGAGAACTCTAAATACCATAAAATATCAAAAGATTGCCTATCTGGGTCATATATTGAGAGGGAAGAATGCCATATCCTAAAATTAATATTGATGGTCAAAATTGAGGGTCAACGCGGAATCAATAGAATGGACAGGAGCTGTTCCGTGCCGCCAGACAGATATATTTTCTCAAGGGTGATCGACAATCTTAGGGGGTTCGGACATGGCGCATTATAAAAAAGGTATTTCATTTTTAGTTTTATTAATGTTTCTATGATATAACTTATGAATCTTAAATATGAGGTACATTTATCAATTTCGGTTGGTATCTCATAAAATCTAAATTCGTAACGTATTTCATGCGGGTTCAATTTATAAGGATCTGTTGCATTCTCCCCAGTCGGTTCTAGAATATTTGGATCAAAGCAGCCTGTTTATTAGAGATGGGGTTGAAGGGATGTTAAATTTAACCTTCTCGAGCATATTTGGAATATTAATCAAGTTTTTATCAAATTTATAAAGCAAAATTTGTTGAAGGTTATTTTTTTTTTTTTTAATAATTTAACTAAGTAAGAATACTTTAATTTTTTTAAATTTATAATTCAAGAGTAACTAATTCAAAAAGTTAAATCAATAAAATAAAAAATGAAACATTTTTCTTGAAGTGTGAGGTACTGTATCTACGTCAGGTTTGTATTAAATAATTCATTATATATTACCTATATACTAAACATCCCCCGATAAATACGTTAAAACGTAGTCAAACATGGAACAAGACGCACTGAATCTGGTTCCGACCCCACACGTTCATACACCATTTGGGATGAGAAACATGAAGCTTCCAGCGTCAAGAATTTACAACACATTCCCAAGGGAAAATGGTGGTTTTCGTAATGTCGCGTCTTAAATGTAAAAAAAATATGTTACAAGACGGCTCTTTAATAGGGGGAAAACAAGGAGGCAGGAGATTTTGTGGGTCTCGACATAGGAATGAGAGTGAATAACTGATGCGAATGTAGAATGTGTGATGAAAAGTTGTAAGAAATTATTTTGCAATTGAGATTACGACGCTGTCGAAATTTTGTTTGTGATTATTAGGAACTAAAGTGCGCAAAATAATGTTAATTCAAAGTATAAATGCTTCAGTTGAGCGTTTTAATATTGAAGATAAATTTCAGGTAGATTTTAATAGAAATACTACGTATTGTTGATGGTTTCATGCTGCAACTTCCGGAAAATGTCAATGCACTTTCTTTGATCATAAGCAGAAAACTCAGAAACTACCCTCCGTTAATAATTTTATCTTTATATTTATTTATTATCAGTGCTATGAAATGTTTCTTATAGAATGTTACAATTTAATTGAGATAAGTGATCGAGTAACAAGGAATCATAAAACAGGAGTATCCTTTCTTTTCACACACAGACGGAAGTCCCTGATTCGGCTATTGCGGCTAGCGCCGAAAAGGCTTTATAAAATTTGTAGTTAAGGCATTAAACTACTTTGTTACAAGCCTATCCCAGTAAAGTGTTTATTATGTATTTGTACTTGACTGTTCGCCTTTACTTGTGCTTAGTTATTTGTCTTTCAATTAAAACTGTTTAAATTGTAAATGTCTTATTGTAGATAATGAATAAATTTAAAAAATACATAATTCATATATTTTTGAGACCATTGTTAGCTAGGTTTGTGCAGATCTTCTAATAGGATTTGACTTTTGCACAATTCACATGACTAAGTTAGGGAGACATTCGTTTACCACTCGGAGATATTAGTTTCAAATTAATTTAATTATAAATAAATATTAGATTTATTGAAAGCAAAACAGTACATATATATTTATTTATCTTGAAATAACACATGTCAATGCAATGGAAAGAAAACCCATGTAAGAGAGAAGCTGTCATACAATTTGAGCTCATTTTATTATTGTACATCCTTCCAATCGAGATACACTCCAACGATTTGAAGGACAAGCTTGGCCGCAAGGACGCCACGTTTTCGATAATACTTATTAAAAAGAGCTCTAGTGTGATATTGTTCTTCAAAAGGCCATGATTTCTTTTCACGTGCGGTAATTTTGCCAATACGTACGACAACAAACTGCGAGTTATATGGCTACTCTAGTGGTTCTTAAAGCCAAGGCTCGAGCTATGTGGTTAAATACAATGCTTCCATCCAATATTGTGTCCCGGTCATAAACTTCAACATCACCTCCTTTCAATGTAGATATGCTGATGAGTATCATGTGAATGAATTCGTATGATGTTGAAAAGTTCTCAAATAAATATTTCAATTTTGTTTTTCATTTTCAAATAAGTATTTCAATTTTGTATGTTGAAGAGACAACACTTTCTTCCAAAAAAAAAATTCAAGGAAACAAAGATCGCACATTGGAAATATGATAAGAAAACTGACAGGATATTATTTAAAGGCTGTTCTATTATTAATATATATCGGCAATTGAAATATATTTTAAGGGACGGGACACGGCTGGAATGGCGCTGTGTGAGATATATGGGATGAATAATGGTGTCATAATAGAGTGATGGCGCCCATCCATCTAAGGTCTTGATGGATCAGCGGTGCCGTAGCTCACCGTGGGATTGAATACTTGAGCACGGTGTATATTGATGGTAGAAATAGTAGAAAAAAAATATGTTTTCATAGGAAAATTGTTTAAAATATTGGGCAAATAAGCATTAAAGTATTAAATTACACTTTTTTGCGAATGGTATGTCAAGTTGTTATATTATATATCGAGTTGAGGTATTAATTAGATCTGATTAGATCCGAATAACAAGTGTGGTATAAATTAGATCTGATTAGATCCGAATATCACGTTGCGGTATTAAATAGATCTGATTAGATCCGAATATCAAGTTGCGGTATTAATAAGATCTGATTTTGAAATATTAACATAAAAGAGATATTTTTACAGTACCTTGTATTTCGAAAGCAATTTCTTGCAACAATAAAGTCATTAGAATGCCATTCTATATTTATTAATCGCAATTACACGTAATCGGAAACTACCCTTTCATCTCAGGCAAGGGGTGGCCTGCTGATTAGTATGAAAGTATTTACAAGCTTTATAAGATACCAGTCTAAATTCATACCGTAGCAATTGAACAAATATACAGGAAACTAGACTGGAAAGGAAAGGGTATTCGATTTACAGAATATCATTTTATGTTACTAAATAAGCCAGAATTTTAGAAACACGATAATTAAGTTTTTATTGGAATAAAAAAATGTAAAACTCTAACATATTTTAACAAAAGTAAACAAATATTCTTCCATTTTATTGCAAAACGAGTGATTAAAGTTGGTTAGAACTAGTCTAAAATTGTTTACCGAGACATACAACTTAAACAATAAATTTATTTTGTAACTGTCAAAACGGAAGTTTAAAAAAATTTATATAATTGAGTGCTTTCAGTAAATTAAATATTAAATTTCGAATATAAAGATATGTAACTGTCTATATTGTTTCCGCAGGAAAGTTTTCCAGCAGTGTTTTTTTCTTACATAATATCATGTACAAAACGCTGAGTTTAACAAGCAAGAATGAGGTTTACGCCAGAGAAGGGAAGTGGGTTTTGAGAGAGCTATAATTGAAATAACCAGGAGAAACATAGAAGGAACAAAACAATAAAAAAAAAAGAAAATGTATAAAACGACCATTTAGAGAGCCAACTCTTCTTAAATGCGCTCCAACTCGGGACTTCAACCCACTATTGTAAACAGATTTAAAATTTAATAAATTGAATATATAAAAGTTGAGTATGAGGATAGGAAGGTAGTGACTGTAACCAATTTGGTAAGATACTTCCCCACTTCAGCATATGTTCAAAAAAAAATTATATGACAAGAAAATCGCAAAAACTTCACCAAGAAACACGAATTATAACGAAACCTTTATAGATGGAGTCACTTTATATTGAAAATAACATACTTATAGATTTGAGGAAAAAAACTATAACTGCAATGAGCTGGTAAAAGAGGGATCCCCTGTGGACAAGCATTGTCATTTTATGGTATTTTTGTGTCAGAAAAATACCAAGAACATGCTCTTAAACCCGCTTGATTGATGGAATCTAAAATATTGAATATATAGTCAGATGACTGAAAAATAAGAAAGAACGAAGGCATCGCGGAAAAGCCTTTATTCTATAGCGGATGGACAACGGCTGAAGGTGTTATTAATAATAATTCAAAGAACGTTCATGGATTTTTTATACTATCACAATAATTGGGATGTAGGCATGCGATGTGCACACGCCGACGGAGAGCGGAAATGCCTTAATTCTACAGTGGATAGACCAAATGGGGATGGTCGCCAAACCGAATTCAAAGAACACCTGTGGAATGTTTATATGTTGCTATCACAATGTGATGTATGCATGCGATGTGTGCACGCCGATGGAGCGGGGTGCGTATGCAGTGATGGCGGTTTCATCAGTCGACACAACAGGCGCTGGTATTCGAATACTATTGCTCAGACTGATTACTTGTCATTCGTTGTTTAATTTCTTACAATCAAATTGAATATTATGTTAAAATAACCAGGTTTGCTTTCGTAACTTCACGGTTTTTCAATTATAAAATATGAAAGAAGATAGACTAGGACTGTCAAAAAATGCGAAATTTAAGAGTTCTTAATTAAGGCAAAACTTTTATCGAAGTGTTAATAGAACCATGTTTTCAATTATATTTGAAAAAGTTATTTTCAATGAAATATTTTATCACTATTCATTTGTAGAACTCTATTGACACTATTGACAATTGAAAGAGGTAGAAACCCTTTTATTGAAAAATCTATTGAAATTGTTGAGTATTATCGATAAATATGACGTTATCAAACAATTGTCAATGTTGGACAATGTCATTTCATAACAAAATAGTTATCAGTAATACTCAATTTTGTAATCATATGTATTTTTTGCTTAAATATAATATTTTTCACTTGTCAACCAATAACCCCCGTGACCAGTTGGTACGACTGTTCCCAAATCGGGGCTTTCAGTTTTGATTCCCGTTGGTACCCATTTTTTCCTAGTTTCTGATTGGTTTTTACTTAAAGTATCTTTAACATATTCCTGGTTGATTGTAAAAAGTTGCTACATGACAATTAAATCACTAGATACTGTATACAAAAAAAAAACAATTCACAAATATTTTTTAAACATTCAATTTCGTATTGCTGTTGTGATGCAAGTTATTTTGTAAAAGCGCAAACAAAAGGTTTTTCTCCTATTCAAAAACATTTTTTTTTACTGTTTGAGGCATATATAATTTCAAACTGATCCATGTTTATTATTTAAAAGAGTAAAAGCATTTCACTGTTTGACTATACGGCTTTTCCAAAATATTTCATAAATAAATTCAGACTTATAAGAACTTATTTTTAAGACCATATTCTTCCAGATATTTCATCGAGTTTCTCTTCATTAAAATTTCCCCGAGAGGATTTTTTATTGGAATGCTGGAATTTCTAAAACAAAAACATATTTCAATATTAAATAAAATTCATAGAAGTTTTTTTTGAAATCTAGAAGTGTCTTAAAAATGTATAAGATTTTTTTATTTGTTATATCTCGCTTGAAGTAATTATAAACACGAATTACAAATACTTAATCATCCGAAATAATTTATGAATTCTCCAGAATAAAAAAGGTCCTGTTTTTTTCGTGGAATCCGTGGTTAAGAGTTCGAGTCCCCTTGATATTAGAGAAAAAGGATCCCAATATGGTTAAAGGATGTGTCTGGTAATAATTATTGCAAGCACAAGACGTATGTGGTAATAAAAACGTTATGTTACCACGTCAATAATAAAAACGTTATGTTACCACGTTATTTTCAATAATACAAACCATATGTACCACGTTATTTTCAATAATACAAACGTTATGTTACCACGTTATTTTCAATAATACAAACGTTATGTTACCACGTTATTTTCAATAATAAAAACGTTATGTTACCACGTTATTTTCAATAATAAAAAAAGAAAACTTAAACAAACTTACGAGTATTAAAAAACAATATTCTAGTGCCAACTTGAATGAATGGAAGTGAAACGAGGATGTTGATAAAAACTGAAAGAAACCGAGTAAACGCTGAAGAAATACAGAGAAGAATTTATGGGGTGACAATTTATGATAGAATACGGAATGAAGTTATTAGGGATGAATTAAGGGTGATGTATTAACTCTTCCTTCCCTGTGATGTGTAACTAGTACACATTGCTTCTAAAAACTTTAATATCTCTATAAATATAATAAATACTGGATTCAGATTTTAGGTATTCCTCCGTAATACATTTACGCGTTGAATGAAAAAATAATATTAATAATAATTATAATTAGCACCTATCGGCCACATCAGAGATATTTTGTAAAAATCGGGAATAAATTCACCAATACAATCAAACGTGTGCCAGTTTGTGACGTAGGTATATTCATTCTAAAAAACCGTATGGGTGAGGAAGTGACGCTATTCACGTCTCACTCTCACTCTACTTCGGTATATGGGAACGCAAGAAGTATAATCTCAGTTCGCTCGCTTCTCTCGCTTTAGTAGCTCGCGGACTTTCGTTTGAGGTGGTCGCTTCGCCCGTTTTGTGAACGTCGGCCGATGTTTTTTTTTCATGTTTTCAGCAATTAAATTTCAATTATTATCACTTTTGACTTCAAATTTAATTAATTTAAGCGATTGGCTATGAATATTCTTATTTTTCCGATTTTAAATAGCTCATTTTTACATGTGTATTGAATACACAGCACCGGAACGCACGGATTTTTTAGCACAGGAAAGGAAAGGTTAAGTAAGATCAAGAAGAACACTCTAGGATTGTTGGGGTATGTATTGTGAAAATGTGAGTGGAAGGTGGGGTAGAGGAAAATCAATAAAAGTGTGGTTGTATCAAGTGAATGATATTTTGAAAAAAGGAAACGTAAAAAGACAGAGAAATCGTAGGAGTTATATGAGAAAGTGTATGGATGTAAAAGAGAGGAAAGAATATGTGTAGGACCTTCCATGGTGCACAATATGGGAGATTCTTGATATTTCTCACATGCTTTTTTTTTAAATGACATAATAAGATATGAATTAATGGCATATAAATAAGTACGTTAAGAGGCTGCAGATTGTTTGATCTGTCAAGAATGGCCTTAGCGATCTAAAGGATGAACTTATGATTTATTATCTCCAATTTGGAGAGTCTATCCTACTATAATCAGTTGATCTCAATGACATAATTGGGTTGGGTGTTGCATTGCAGCTGCCCATTGCGTGCGTGAGAACGGCAACAGGCCGGTGAAGGTGAACGAGCTGGTGCTGAAGGTGGGCGTGTACAACATCCAGGACTGGACAGACGAGAACACCAAGACTATGGGCATAGAGAAGATGGAATTCCACCCTGACTTCAAAGAGAATCAGGTAGCATTAGAGTTATTGTGTTGCCAATAATGTGATGACAAATTGCAAGCTCTGAACCTATTTCAGTGGTTGTAAGCCTAAAGGCCAGATTATTGGGGCTGAAGACCAAAATGTCTCCCGGTCACATTTTTTATTCGCATTGCTTATTTGGATATGTTGAGGAATATCATACGAATAAATAAACTAATTTGTTTAACTCTTTCTTTTATTTATTTACGTGTATCTTGCAAATTTATTGTTCTGTAGCTATTTCTTCTAGCCAATCAGGTTTTGCGCCATATTTTTCTCAAATTTTGTATCTATGACTGTATTGTGTTATGGACTAAGTTATGATAGCTGGATCAACAAAATATAAGGAAGAAATGCTGCAGTGGCTGGAGTATTCCTTGCAGTGGCTGATGTATTCCTTGCAGTGGCTGGAATATCAGTCAGGTGAATGGTATGAAAAGAGTGATGGACAAGATTTGGCAGGAGTGAGTAGACTAAATATTGAAAAATGTTAGCATTTATGGTGATAAAACTGCTTTTTTTCAAATTTTGTATCTATGACTGTATTGTGTTATGGACTTAGTTATGATAGCTGGATCAACAAAATATAGGGAATAAATGCTGCAGTGGCTGGAGTATTCCTTGCAGTGGCTGGTGTATTCCTTGCAGTAGCTGTAATATCTGTCTGTAATAGCTGTCAGGTGAACTGATGGTATGAAAAGAGTGATGGACCAGATTGGCAGGAGTGAGTAGACTAAATATTGAAAAATGTTAGCATTTATGGTGATAAGACTGCTCATCGGATCTAAAAAAATATATAAGCCGTACTTTTGTTTCACCAACTTCAATATGGTTTTACACTTTTACGTGTAAGCATTTGATGAATTTATTTTATTGTAGCAATTACTTCCTTTCAATCAGTTTTGTTTATAAAAAAAGTCATTTATGATAGCTTTTAGAGCAATTGAGGAAAATTTGTGGTAACTGAAAACAAAAAAAAACAAGAAATTAATAGTAAAATAAAACAATGGAAGCTCTCAAGAAACACAGGAATACGGCCCACCCTTATTCCAGATGTTACGTGAATTAGGGATATTGAATATTTTAGAAACATATTTTTTGTGGTTTTTACCTCAGTATAGAGAAAGAAGGGTAACATCTGGTTAAACTAAGATTTTCCCAAACTTTGCTTTTTTTAATACTGTATTATTATTTTGTAACTCCGGTTTCACGATTCCTCTCCATTTCATTATATGTCAAGAGGTTGTAGAGTATGTGTAAAAATAGCCTACTGTAATTATTGTTATACTTATAATGATAAAACAACAATTTATTTAGCGCCGTTTAGAGAACAAACTCTCGAACTCGCTTTTTATTGGCATGTTATTTTTGTATAAAATCAATATATTTAAGCTTAGTATAAGGAAAATAAAGTAGTTGTTGCGGCCGTTTGGTACTGTTTTGCATCTGCATATGTTAAAAAAAACAAATTTTGGTAAGAAAATTGCTGAAGCTTATCGAGGTAAGACGAACTACAAATAAAACTATGTAGATCTTACGACATGTGATAGTAACATATTTGGCTTTAGATGTAGTGTAGTATGTACTGTTATTTGATGAATTGAATGAAATTAAATGCAACTAATCGTTTGAAGAAGATCCGCAAAATGGGTTATAGAAAAAATATATCAATAAGGATTGTCAAATATGCCAAACTTTCTGGTTTCATTTTACACAAATAAATATAGGTTTATTGAAAGCAACATAGTATGTAGATGATATATTTAAAAACACTTCAAAAATACATAAACGTAAGAAAATTCATTTAAGAGACAAGCTATCAAAAAGTCTAGGCTCATCTAATAACATCTCCACGGCCAAGATACACCCCAACAATATAGGGCGAGCCCAGCCTCAAGGCCCCCAGATGTTTTTCAGCTCCCACCCTTGCACATGTAGAATAAGGAGAAAAAACAGAAAATAAATAAATGGCAGAAATAAAAAACATAATAAATTCACACTGAAATCGCACATATATCTCAAAATAAACTGCAGAAAATATATTTAAGAGAGAAGACATTAAAACGTCCGTGCTTATCCCAAAACATTCCCCCGGCCAAGATACACTCCACTAATGTAGGGTGAGCCCGACCGCAAGGACATTGGGGGGGGGGGGAGGGGGGCTTTCAGCACAAACCCTTGTACATAGTCTAAAAAAAATAATTTATGGCAGAAAACAAAATAAAAAGTGAACCCACATATACCACCTCAGGTTAACTGCCAACAACAACGAAAAAAAAAGAAGAGAAAAGCCTCGAGGAGTCCAAATTTTATAAAAATAAAATGACAAATGGAAAATGATGTTCACACATACAAACTACAACACGACACATGGAAATAATTAACCTGTAATATAAACATGAATGAGAAGATAGCGCACAAACACGCACACACAACCCCCGACTCAACGTAAATAGTGCAGAAAATTATCTGAGGCGTAAAAAAAATATAACTTTTAAACCTCATTATGGTACCAGAGATATGTATATACGAGTACATAGCATATATAAGTCACATTAGTATGTATATACATATATTATATAAGTCTCACTAAAGACAACCACTTTGTAATTAAAACGGCAAAAAAATATCTTAGTATGCGTAGAAATAAAAATAATTATTACGCTACCGGATTCAGTTTTACTATTTTATTAACTAAGTACACCAGATAACCTAGGAGTAGAGGGCATATTTAGAACTTTCCAACCGGAGGGTTAAAGAAGTAAAAAATGCTACAATCTAATTAATTTATTTTCGAAACTTATTAAAACAATTTCGTTTGTTCGAATTATCAGTTTACTGCCATATGGTAAGCCAATACCATTTTATTCAATATCAATGTAAAATTTCGTACCATACCTTTAATATCAAAAGCAGATTTTTTTAATTACTTATTTGTACGTATTAACTAAAAAAAATTGCCGTGTTATCTAAAAATTACTGTTTGGAATTGTGACATTTTTGCATTAAATATGTGATAAATTCCTCTTATTTTTCCTTTTTTAATTTATCTTAATTCTTAAGATTTTTTACCCATTGCAAATTACTTATAAAAATAACGTTATAATATTAGTTAACCAACTTATTTGCTCTAATTGGCAAGATGATTGACTTCTACTTAAAAAATAAACAAAAGGTTTCCAGCCTAGTAAAAAAAGTTCCTCTGGTAATAATACTTTCACGCGCTAGACGTGTGTCAGTGTTGTTTCCTTTTAATGTGTCGTGGTATTGCCAACACGCGAAATGATCAACCACGAGTTTTGTGCCTGCTCTAGTAGTTTTAAATTCAATGGTTTAATTACAAGGGCTGAATATAATATTTTGTCCTGGCTATGCTCTTTAATGTGTCTGCATTATCAATGTGGATACGTAAAGGCGTCCTTAACAAAATAAAAAGAAATAGAGCCGAAGACAACAGTGTATCTTGGCCGTGATTTATAATATGTCTGAATCGTCAATTTGGGAATTTGTACCATACGAACCAATAAATACATGTATACATATGCAATATATATTTGAAATGAAATTTATAATAAATGTGTAGAAGCATTTATTTTATCAGTTGTGCGTAGAAATTATATTTCTTTTATATCTGTTAAGAAAAATGAGATTAAAAAAAATTACGAGCACAGCGACTTTTCAGCACATTTTTCAGTATCTGATATTGAGTAAAACTACACAGACCATGCGAATAAAGCTCGCTTGCAGCCAATTTGCATCCAATGAATGGAGTATTTTCTCATTTGCATAATTTTCCACTCTTTCCTTTGACGTTTATATTAAAAAAGTATTGAAAACAAGTTTACAAATTAAGGTTTAATCAATTTGAGATTTTCTATACAAAAATATCCAACTGCAAAGTCACATACATCACTATAGTTGATTTTCTGATACCATTTAAGACACCAGAAATGAGTTTGTGGATAAAATAGACGCAAAGAAACTCAAAGAAAGGAATGTTTAGATGGTTTGGACACACGGAGAGAATGAACAAAGAAATAATTAACTAAGCGAGTGCACTAGTCAGAAGTGCAAGATATGCGTGGAAGGGGTATCTTGGTCGTTCCTCATTATTGTTCATTTTTATCTATGAGAGGTTGGTGATTTAGTTTGCGACGACATTAATCTACTTTTTTCAATTACTTTCCGTTAGCATGGCAGAGTACAATATTTCTCCAGTCAATTATTTCACCTGATCACTCCATCTTACTGGCGCTCTGTCTTTTTTTCCTGGCACACTTTCTATGGGCATCGACTTCTCCAGGTTATCTTATTCACATCTAGATATGCGCCAAACGAAGCCAATATTGAGTTGATTATCATTTTTCCAGGATTTATGTAACGACTTAAGACATGATATTTTCAAGTAAAAGTTTCGACATTTTGTCTCGTAAAAAATCTGAGATACCCAACTGTGACAGAACGATACATATTTAAACATTACACAAAACTTGAACAAATGTTCTTTTTAAGCCTGTTAAAACTTTTTTACCAAGTAGGGGAGAAAGAATTTCTTATTCCTGAATTGCGAAATAAAAATTTATGTCATATTTCCTCCGTATTTTTCTTAAAACAAAGCACTTTTGAGTCTTCTTTCCAGTCAAAAATTCGTTTTCTCAAAAACACTAATCAACACATGACATGTAAATATTTGTACTTCGTAAGTAATTTGCTTGCCATTTACAGAAACATTTACAGATTTAAAGACAAATCGTCGAAATTACAATATGTTAATATTAATTTTATAGGTAAACCACAAACCATTCTTGTGGTTATATGTATTTACATAGAAAGGGAAAATAAATAATATCATGTAAGGAAAATAAATAATATCATGTAAGGAAAATAAATAATATCATGTAAGGAAAATAAATAATATCATAAACAGAATATACATCATCAAAGAAAATCATGAAAATGATAAATCACGATTCGTACCTAGGACATACCTCCGTGTAACGACCTCCATGATTTTGTTTGAAAAACGCATGTTTCCCAACCCGGGGGCTGCGGTTCGATTCTCGTTGGAACCCAGTTTTTTTTAAAAGGGTCCCAGTTTGGTATTCACTCAAGGGTACTTGAACATATTTCTGGTCGGCTGGAAGAGAATACCACATAACAATAAGCCCATCAGGTTGTACTGTTTATGATATAAGTGTAATACAAAGATTATTATACCTCTATATGAAAATCCATGATAAATTGTCTGCCTTATCACGATTGTTTTATTTTTCGTGTTATTTTACAGAATGTCTGAAAAATAAACGTGAGTTTATTTGTTAGAAAACTCTTAATTAAAAAACCATTCAAATTTATGATAAAATAACGTAGAATTTAACACATTACTTAAAAATTAAGAACAATTTTTTACTTGCGTTTTTTAGGTGCAATTTTTTTATTTTTTAGACCCATCATAAACTCCTAAATAAACAAGAAACCATACGAATCCCGTTCTGAGAAAATCAGAAAACTCATTGACTTTTTCTATTTGTTTTCCGAGAAACAGATATTTAATATGTTTTTTGACATTTCCACGTCAACGTCACGTTTTTCATTCAGATTTTTTAAAGAGGGATTTGTACCTATGTCGAAAGTGAAAAAAAAAACGTTATTTAATTTCAATATTATTACAGTTTGAAACGAAGTTATAAATTTGTCATATAAATAATTTAAGTGTTATTTTTATGTTTGATTTGAAATGTATTACATTTTCGTTGTAAACATTTAAATATATCATATAACATCAGATAATTACCAAGAGATATTTTTTCTTTAAACAAACACAAATATTTTCAGAAACTTGATTTGTTTATAAACATATATTTTTTATATATTTTTTTGACAATTCCTAATCAGTTAATAAGATTCTCCATTTTTTTATAAAAATATTTATCAGAAGCACGGTTGTATTATAAAAAATGTATTTTTATACAAAAGAACCAAATGGTCATTTAAAAAAAATATTTTATGTTACTCATAAATATATATATCACCTAGGGAATACATAATCAAATAATATTATCTTTCCTCTTTTTATCTACCGACGATCTCGGTGGCCAAGTTGGTAAGACGCCTGTCTCTCAGCCCGGAGGTTGCGGGTTGAAATCCCGCTGGAACCTAGATTTAAAAAAAAAGGATTGCAGTCTGGTTTTCACTTAAGGCCACTTATTAACATATTCTAGTTGGTTGGAATAGATTGCCACATGGCAATTAACTAAACAAGCTGTACGGTAAACAACGAAAGTGTAATACAATAAATACAATACAACACTTATAAATGGCGGTATATGTAAAATACAATAAACTAGTTGCAACCCGTGAAATATTCACGGAATTAAAACAAATTTTACATTTATGAAAATATGTATTCATAAATATAGGATTTGTGTATATTTATCATTTATACATCGTCCCCTTTTGCACCGGTTCAAAAATTGTTAGCTAGGTATTAAAAATTCGTTCAGTATCACGGACCCACCGAGTTTCGAATTTCGAATTACTTTCGCAGAGAATCTAAGTATTCCTCTCTCGCTCTCTTGTATTCAAAATTCAATTCTCGTATTCTTTCTTTGACGACAACCATCGTATGGGTTTTGGCCTGTTTATACTATAACTAGTTGCAGCCCGTGAAATATTCACGGAAGTAAAACAAATTCTACATTTATGAAAATATATATTCATAAATATAGAATTTATTTATATATATCACTATACATCGTCCCCTTTTACACCGGTTCAAAAATTGTTTGCTAGGTATTTAAAATTCGTTCAGTATCACGGACCCACCGAGATTCAAATTCCGAATTACTTTCGGAGAGAATCCAAATATTCCTCTCTCGCTCTCTTGTATTCAAACTTCAATTCTCGTATTCTTTCTTTGTCGACAACCATCGTATGGGTTTTGCCCTATTTATACTATGATGAAAATAATAATTGATAATGCAATATCCTCATAACTCATCGAACTATTTTCAGATTTATTACAAAGTTGACCATAACCAATGGGTTGAAAATAATATCATTTCAAAATACAAATAATTAATTAAAAAAAATAAGGAGTGATAAGAGAACGGCTAGTGTCGTAAATGAAATACTGACAGTAGAATTTGTTGGTAAAGCTGTTATCTAAAAAAGTAAAGATTATTGGTTCACGTGCAATTCGACTCATATATTTTTCGTTTCCAAAGCTAACTCAGTTTATTATTTTTTTCCTTTTCGATATAAATATACATACGCACATGCACGCATACACATACAAATACATGTGATGTCGCGCCTTGCCTTTAGCAAACCCAGGGTTTAACACGTGTGAAATGAGAAGATTTATTCGAGGTGTTTCAAGTTAAGCGAAAATAATAAAATACGGTACCGTGGAATTGCAGCCAAAAGTGAGTAAGTCTCAAAATTGTGGTAAAAAGAAAGAAGTATATTTTTTCTAGCGAAACATTTATTTATTTGTGAAATTATCATATTGTCGTGCAAAATGTAAAATAGGAGTAGTGAAATAAATATACGTTAATGGCAAAAACTAATTCCTTAAATTTTGTAAATTACTTTATTCATATTAATAAAACATTTTAATCACTTTCTCCTGTCACGTTATTTTTTAATTTATGCCATGGCTTAGATGAAAAGACGTCCATCATCCAACTTGGGGGTGACGGGTAAGATTCTTGTAGGTATCCATTTTTTTTGTAAAAATGGTTTACTATCTACTTAAGGTCTCGCTAATATATTTGTGGTAAGATATGTTCATATAGAAATAAGCCCGCTAGGTTGTGCTGTTAGAAACAAAAGTGTTATACAACACAATAAAATACATTATTTGGTAACATACCTAAAAATTTTAAAACATATTTAACAAAGTTGAGAAAAGTAGCAATAAGACAAAAAAAAACGGATGCCTTGTCTATTACCCTTTTGAAATATTTTATTACCTCAAGACCACTTTAAGAAATAAATTTATTTTAAAATACATATTTCTATCCTGTAAAAGGGCGTAAAATTTTGAAGAAAAAAAAAAGTTATTTATTTGACACTTATATTGCAAATACAATCTGGCGGGTTTATTGCCAGGCGGCCATCTCTTCAAATCAACCAGGCAAAAGTAAATGAAGCAAGTTACGTGGTTGCATAAATCATTCAAAAGACTATCCATCCCCACGAAATTCATAAACACATACGTGAACATATGTCCACGGACCCCACAAAGACGGACAATCACCCGAACATTATTTTTCATATAAAGTGAGATATCATCAATTAAAAGAAAATAAAGGGATGGTAGAGAGGAAAGGAAAATAAAAATCAGGAATGAAACACATTACTTTACTGACCAGAAATTAAGAGTTTTTTCAATCGCTTCTTAAAGCATGCCAAGGACAGAGCGAGTCTTTGTTAGGAGGACTGTATGTCAAAAACACAGATTAAAGTTACTTTTCCTCGTTACTATGGATTTAAGGTACCACCATTGTATAAGAATACCACACACATAATATATTATACTACACCTAAAGCCGAATGTGTTATCATTTTTTCGTAAATCTACAAAGGTTTCTTTGTAGTTCATAATCGTTTGGTAAGTTCTTTGCGGTTTTCTTACCAAATATGTTTTTTAATTAACATATGCAGATTCGTAGAAGTATCCAAACTAATAGCTACAGTATTACCTTCCAATCCTTATATTCAACTGATATTGGTTTATTTCGTTATATTTTTAATCTATCAATAAAAGTGGGGATCAATGTCCAAGATAAAACGCTCTTTAGGAGAGTTTGTTCTCTAAACGACGCTATGTAAATTGTCCTTATATCTTTTTATTAATATTATTATTACAGAATCCTTAACTCACGGAAAGACAATTTGTTATTTTTTTAGTGATTTCTAATAAATTATATATAAATGAAACAACAAACTTATGGGAATTAAGTGATTCAATACAAATATTACTATTTAAACGAAATTTAGGGTCTAATGTTTTTTTAATATGTCCAAAATATTTATGAACATGTATAATTCAAACGATATTTACTCCATTTTAATTAAATGTGGACTTACTACTTTTGGCAGGTATGCGTTGATATACGTGTTATTTTTTCACTGAATTTGATTTACTTCCTGGAAAATGGGATATTTTTGATTCAGTACGTGAAATCGGGTTTTGTTGTTTATGAAACTACGATTTTCTTTAGTCTACCTTTGGTGAATTGGATTTTACTCTTTTGTTTCGATTCGCTTTTGTTTAACGTGTTTTCTCTTAAATCATTTTGATTGTAGCAATCATTCATATATGGTCTGGTGCAGAATGTTGTATCTGCTTTGATAGGGCTTGTTTGTTTTTAATAAAACAAATAGTGTTATAAAAACAACAAACAAGGTGGACAATAAAAATTTTGAGGTAATTGAGGAATTTTGTTATAAATATAGAATTTTCTCTAATGACGGAAGAGTTAAAGAACGGTGTGTAACGATAGGGAACACAGTCGATGGGGCACTAAAACATACCGCCTCAAACCAGACAGTGTCAACATTTGTGAAGATGATAATCTACAACAGTATTTTAGTACCAAATTCGATGTTTGGGAGGGAAACTTGGGCGTGCATAATTACTCAAAGAGCTGAATAAATACTGTTGATATGTGTTCATCGAGAATAATACATGGGGGAACAATGTATGGCATAATAGTTAATTAAATGATAAGGGATGAACATAAACTTTTGGTTGATGTTTTGAGTAAGATGAAGATTAGTAAATATTTTGATAAAAAGAAAGGAAGAAAGTCAGAGAAATCGTAAGAATCGTATGAGATATATGGATGTAATATAAATGAAAAATGTGATTTGAGATACGAAAGTCTGTTACTTTGTCTTCAGGGAACAGCTTGATGGCACGTACGAGTGTGTATGAAAAAGAAAAATAAAAAAAAGTATGTAAATAAAAATCATATTTTAAAAATTAATAAATATAGTAAGTTATTTTAGTGTTAAGTTTCATAATAAAAAAATAATAATTAATATCCAACTATACGATTGTTGTTAATTGTAAATACATAAAAAATATAACTTTATTAATAGCGACAAAGTATGTACATAAATAGACATATTTTGAAATTGCATTTTCGAGAACATTTCAAGATAATGGTGAAGAAAAAACATGTAACAGAGAAGGTATCAAATTATATGGACTGATCTAACATTATTTCGGTCCAGATACAGCCTTACAAATAGAGGGCAAGCCCGGCCACTAGGACATAAGATGCTTTTCATTCCTTATACATGTAGATTAAAAAAACTGAAAATGAATGAATAAGCAACCAATACAATCAATTCAGTTAAGGAAATAATAGGCTGCTGACAAAAACAGTAGCATGCAAAATACAATATTTGTATATGATATATCCAGTTATAATACACATTCTGAGGCAAAGGAAAAATTATCATACATTTAAGAGAGAAGCCACCAAAAGATCTGAGCTTATCTCATAACACCTTCCCGGCCAAGATTAGGAAGGCAAATACCGCCGCAAGGATACCAGACATTTTTCAGCCCTTGAAAGTCATTCTTAATGAGAAATTATTTTTCCTTTTAATGGTTCGAATTATTTCAATTTGCCCGCCAAATATTGCGTCACCCAGCTGTGCTACGGGTCAGCTGTTCACTTTGGCGCCAATATATGAATAATGATTAGATTACCGTCCGCACCTTATTATATCTCTCTCTCCGTGGTTGCAGTCCTAAGACTGGTTTGCAGCAATTTCAACTCTTCTCCTCCATTCCCCCCTGTCCTGTGCGGCTCTTTTTAAATCTGTATATGTTGAGCAGCGCACGTCCACCAACAGGCCCTCCAGGTACTCTCGGCGTGGGCGTCCCCTAGAGTTTGTCCCCTCGGTCATACCCTCCATTATGGCATGCAAGAGGCCCTCTTGTCGTATTATATGACCGATCCATCTTGCACGCCTTTCGGACAGGATCCTGAGCAGGTGCCATCCTCCTTCGATTCGTTGGAGAACCTCTTCATTTGTGATGCGGTCTCTCCAGGAAATTCCTAATAGTCTTCTATAGGACCACATCTCAAAAGCCTTTAGTCTTCGTCTATCTCTTTCGGATAGGCACCATGTCTCGCAGCAGTACATCAAGATACTCCATACATAGGTCTTGATGAGGAGTATTCTCACTTTTAGGTCTATATTATTTGATTCTATTATTTTCGACCTTTTATTAAATGCAAGTCTAGCCTGATGTATACGGCTGTCGACCTCGCTCTTAGACCGACCGTCCCATGTTATTTTGCTCCCGAGGTAGACAAACTCCTTGGTGTTCTTTAGTGGTTTACCCGACATCACTATTCTCATCTGGTGTTGCGCTCGGCCTACAGTCAGCAGCTTTGTTTTGTCTTTATTTATCTTCATACTGTAGTTATTTTGAAGAATGCTTTCCATAGTTGTTAAGGCCTCTTGTAGTTCCTCTTCACTTTCAGCAACCATAGCAATATCGTCAGCAAACGTAATTGCTTTAACAACATCTCACACAAGCAATGCTTACTCAGGCTAGCTCAAATGGAATAAGCAGGACTATTTATTTCAAGGTTCGTTAAGTTCTGACTGCGAAATAGTAATTATCATAACAGGTTTGTTGGCATAAAAATAAAACATAATAATTGCAGTCATCGTATAATGAATTAAATTCAGACAACTGTTACATGGTTAATACAAGAATACATTTAAAAGTAGTTACAATACATAATGGTTATAATTTCAAAAACACAATCAAATGAATCGATTACAAAGCTTATACAAAGTTATGTACTCAAAATGAAATACAAAGATGTTACAACTTACATGAGAATACATATGTAATATAATATATACGAGTATAAAGACCCGACACATGAGAATTAAAGGTGAATGCGAGAAGTTTCGTACAGTTCAAATTATTTATGTAACAGTTATGTTTAGAACAAGATTTCACTAGTAAAGATTACACCATAGACATAATATTAAATTTATGGAACATTAGCACATAATAAAGATTAAGAAATTATACGGGAAATTACCAATCGCACATAATACAGTTAGCGTATAAATAAATACCTTGACTCTTAAGTTTTTCGTTTACAATAAGACCTATGTTATTCTAATGGTTCGGAGACACCAGATTGGTTCATAAGATTATCGTCGTAATTCTACAAGCACGCAAGGTCTGTACAGCGTCAGGGCGCGCATCTTGGAAACTTCAAAGCGGTCGTTCTGGGGCAGATATCGTTGCAAGAATAGATGATTAAAGCAGGAGCAGCAGAATCTAGATCAGCGGTCTGATGAAAGACGCGTCTCGGGTAAGCACCAATATCACTGAAGCGATTTCTGATGAATTCTCGGCGGGTTTGAATAATAAATCGTATTCGTGATCTCGAGCGAGCATCTTAGATGTAGGAATTTGCAGCCATAGAGTGTGTGCGATATTACAGATGAATCAATCAATCAATCAATCGTATATAGGAGGTTTCAATAGTAAAGCACCAATAATAAGTAACATTTTAATCATCTTTAGAAAACACTAACACAGGCGGATTTTCCGTAATCAAACAACATTTTCTAGGAAAACAAACGGGTGCGAGAAACGGCAACATGGCGGCAGAAAAATAATTGAGTTGAACTTTAATAATCTTCTGTATTTTACAAGAATATAAGGCAGAACCGGCCAATATGGAATGTAGTATTTACAAACAGAAAAATTTTGCGAGAAATTAACATAATTGAATCTCCGCGGAATCAAATGATGATAAAATCGTATAGCGTGACATGACGCTAGGGTTTTTTTCCACTAGAGACTAGAGCGCACTGTAATGTAATGTAAAACGAGTTCTTTTTCTTTTATTAAATTTCTAACATGTGCGCATTTAACTGCGTCAACGATCTTTTGTCAGTGATTTGAGGGAATACCTTTTCCACTGTTGTGTCATATGTGTGATTGTGTTATTTACATGTGTATACTTATATTAGTATTTGTGTGATAATCTCATTTTATTTTTAGGCTCGATGAGCATTCGATTTCGATTCCGATTTCACGCTTTCTTCAGAATTTTATTCTAAAATTTTAGCTGAGCTTTCTTTGCTCCTTATCATTTCCTTTGAAGATTAATTTACTTTGTAGACTATTGGAGTGAATAAGAGTAGCCACCCTGTACCACCACCCTGTACCTCCCTGCTAAACCTTTAAGGAGAATAATTACATATATTTATAAGATCAAGTGTAGGTGTAGAGTGTGGGGATGGGAAGGTGTCGGCTGCGGCCTGTATGATTGGAGCTTCCCCGCATTTGCATATGTATTGAAGACATATTCGGTGAGAAAACCACAGAAAACTCATCGAGGGAAGTCGAGCTTCAGAGGACCTCTGGGCTCTTCCGTTATGCGATATTAACACATTCGGCTTGTTGACTAGAGCGCACTTCAAACTTCCTAACCACACTTTTTTTATATCTGCAGGTGTTCCCTTCATGAGTTCGAACGAAAAATGTCGAAGTTTATCGAGAGGGGCGCAATTGTCGCGTTTTGTGTATCTCTATATAAACTCTGAATTTTCGACTAGAGCGCACTTGAAAATTCAGAGTTTATATAGAGATACACAAAACGCGACAATTGCGCCCCTCTCGATAAACTTCGACATTTTTCGTTCGAACTCATGAAGGGAACACCTGCAGATATAAAAAAAGTGTGGTTAGGAAGTTTGAGGTGAGCGGGTTATCTGGGTGGAGATGTTTACATTAAACAGCGTGTTTACCTTTTAGAGAGACACCTGTAGATATAAAAAAAGTGCGCTGAGGAAGTTTGAGGTCTGCGCGAGGCGGGGATGTTGTTGACATCAATTCGGTGTGTTTACTTTTTTTGCGATGCAAACAGTGGTGTCACAATACTGTACTGACGAATATTTAATCCTACCACCCTCTTTTACCATAGATAAAAATATAGATTTTCCTTTACAATGTTTTAATTTATTGCATTTGTACCAAACACCGAAAATCAGTGACTCTTCGTTCGCTTCCTATTTTGTCTACAAATAAGTGTGTAATATTGTCAAATTTATAGCAATAGTTTTTGTGTACGTGCTGGCACTGAAATAAAATACCTTCGGCCGGCCCATCTTTGATTATAAGTGAAATAAGTGTTAGATACTATATTGTATTGAACTTTCGTTTTATACAGTACAACTTGGCAGACTTTTCCCATGTGGAAACCTCTTACACCTAACCAGAAATATATTGAAGGGGCCTTAAGTGAAAACAAGACTGAAATTCGTTTTATTTAAATCTGGGTTCAAGCTAGAATTGAACTTATAGCCACCAAGTTGGGAGACAGGCGTCTTACCAATTAACCAACGGAGGTCGTCTTTGAAGAAATTGGTATTTGAATGGGAAGTAGATTGAGGAGAAGACTGAAAATTAAAATTTAAGTGATTATTTATATCTATACAAATTTATTTTAAACATATATACGAGTATTTACTTTATTGTACTTTTGTTGTGCACATTTTAGTTTTCAAAAGTGAAATCCTTTTTCGAAAAATCTGGGTTCCAGCGGGATTCGATCTCACAACCTCCGAGTTGGTGGATAAGCGTCTTACTTACTAGGCCACGGAAGTCAATATGGTGGCGTGTGTTTATTTATGAATCACCTGACGACAACCCTTTTTGGGAGGTCTTATCAACAATTATGATTATATATGAACATTTTTCACATACACTAAATCTTAAGCCATGTAAATATCTTAATATAACATATTTGGAAATCTAGAAGGGTATTTTTATTAATCGTCTCTTGGTTAATAGCCGCATCTTCCACCTTCCTATCGTTACACTCAAATTATGTGTATATTTATTTTATAATAGGTGCGTAATTGTTATTACGACTGGAGATTGAATACTTGAGCTTGCAGGAGGAATTACTTGTCGTAAAAGTTTGTGGGACTCTTGAAAGTGGTATGTTTTGGTGATTATGTGCGACACATTATGCGATGGTCTTTTTGGTCTGTCTGGAGTTGTGAAGTGTGAGGGGTTTGATTGGCAAAATACATACATATGTTACTAAGTGGCAGGGTTTATTTAACTGATGAGATTATGTAATATGGTATTGTATAATCAACAATCGCAAAGAAATAGCAATAAATTTTTTCCATGTTATTTGTCCTCAGTAAAATACATACAAAAGTCTAGTTTACTGGAGACACGACAAATGAAAGGAAACAATGTCAAATCCATAAAAAAATGTGTGTCCACATTAAATAACCTGTTGTTTTTTCACAAAAATATGCATTTAAAAAAATCTTGTCATGTAAAAATAAATGAAGTAATATTTTTAATCTGACAATATTTGTGGAACCGAATCCCAAGCTAGAGCGTTCTTTAAGAGAGTGTTTTCTCTAAACTTATTAATTTATTATAAAAATATACGTAGTTCAATCTCAGAGCATTTCGTTCTTACGATAAGTATCATTCTAACTATTATCACCCTATACACTCCATCAGAAACGCACAATACTGTCAACTAGGTAAATCCTTAGACCAGCAAACTAGTTCCTTTTCCGTTTTATCAAGGATTATTTTTAGCATTGCTAAATGTCAATTTTTCAAATAACTTTTTTGCTTGGATGTACTCGTATTATATATGTTTCAACCTGAAATACTTTTTATTGTCAGTCATTCTGTATGAAGTCCTTAAACTAAATAATGTGATTTATTCAGTCATGTTGCAGAAATGTGGTGCAAATAAGTACAATAAATTAAAACCAGAATACGATTCTGAAAAAAGTACTGCGTTATTGCGTTTTATTTATAAAATTCCTAATGAACAGAAATCCTAATTAAATTTGTCATTTTTTATTTGTTAAATCATTTGCATACAACCTCAGTGACCTATTTAATGAGATCCATGGCTTAGTTGATATGTCATCTATTTATCAACCTGGAGATTGTGGATTGAATTACCACTGGTACACGATTTCTTTAAAAAGGGTTCCTCTCAGATTTTAGCTTCCTGCCTCTTTCAAACCTTTATGGTTAGTTGAAAGGGATTGCCATATGGCAATGCACCCATCAAATTGTTCTGTATACAACTAAACTAAAGCTAGACGACATCTTCTGATGTTGATTTATTGTCTTGTTGGTAAGACGCTTGTCTTCCTGCCTGAAGGTTGCGGGTTCGATTTCAGTTGGAACCCAGGTTTTTTTTTTATTATTTCAGTCTGGTTTCCCCTTAAGGCCTCTTGAATATTTTTTTGGTTTGTTGGGCGAGATTGCTTCATGCAACGAAAGTTTAATAATAAAAAGTGTTTTACAATACAATATATATCAAAAGATTTTTTAATATATGCAGTGAATACACGTATGAAAAGTATAATAAATAAAATAAACATCGTATAAAAATGTAAAATATTAAAAAAAAAATCCATAAAATTATAGTGTCACAAGAACAACGGGCCTAATTTATACAAGTTTTACATTTTTGACCCCCATCTGTAGTTGAAGCCGAAACTTCTGGGTGAGAAACATACATTCTTACAACTAAGCCACGCTGAAAATACAAAGTTAGTATCAAACCTTCATTGTAAAGAAAATATATGAATTTTTAAATGAAAACACATTTTAAAAATTCCCAAAGCTACGAAATTTGCAATGAATAAATATTCAATGATTTTGTACAATAGTTTAACTTAAAATATACCATTATTTCGAATAGGGTAGATATTTTCAAAGTTCAGTTTCAAAGACTTTATTCTTAAGAATAATATCAATGATAGTCTACCCACGGAATATTCAAATTTGATTTTAAATACCTGGACCCCAAACGGCAGACAAAGACGTGTCACAGAAAGTAACAAAATTAAGTCTTTTGCGGCTTCGGTAACCCAATTAAAACCATCTTCTGGTTTTCAAGGGTAATTACATTTTAAATTTTGTGCCGCAAAGTTCACGTTTTTGATTTTGTTTGGAGAAATAGGTAGGGTTTAACTTTTTACTTTGATTTTAGAACTATAAAACCTCTTCTGTTTTATTTAATAATAAAATTGAAAAGCTTCGTACTTCAGTGGAAGGTTTTAAAGCGGTAATTTTGGTATTGATTCCTAACGACGACCTATTCGCTGAAAAAACATAGAAATTAATCAATTATCAGAATGTAATATTTTGGTTACTCCATGTCGAGTTTGGTGGATATTTTTAATGTTCATGTTGTTGAGTTCAAGAGAATTCTTTTAACTATAATAAGTATTGACCAAGATACTGATAATTCCATATTTATTTTGTCTTCATTTTTATTTTTTTTATTATGTTAGTAATTTTGTATTTTAGATTATTGTATTTGCTAATTCTATTTATTTCGACATAAAAAAAAAACGCATAAAACGAGGTAAATCCGTCAATGAGTATTATCTTATAGTTCAGTTCGTGAATACAGTACCAAAAATAATCTTAACTCACATTCATTCTCATCCAGTTCATTTCGCATTCTGTCATATATTACAAAATGGGTTCAACCAGGATGCATTATATCATCCTGGTTGTTTAATATTTATCTATACTAAGGTGTAAAGGAACTACAGAGGTCAATGGGTGTCTTAAAAATGTTGAAAAGAAATGTGTGTGGATTGTTGTATGCTGATCTCCTCAGTGAGATACAGGCAAAAGCCTAGTTTACTGGGGACACGACAAATGAAAGGTCACAAACCCAGATCAATTAAAATTATGTATCTGAATTAAAGTACAAAGTATATTTCTTGTCATGTGTAAAATAAATACAAATTAAAAAAAAAGACATTGTACTCGTTTTAGCGGTAAATAGAGGTTAGTTATAGAGTTTGATAAGTGAATTGTATGAGAGATGCGAAGAGAAAGATCTATGAAAAAGTTTCCAGCTATGGTGATAGAAAAATGTGAAAAGAAAAGTAAAAGTGATATATGAGTGAGTAACGAAACATGCAAACAAGGTAAGAAATTCTGCTAAATGGATAGTATCAGACAATTGAAGATTTAAGAGGGATATCAAACGGCATGTATCGATAGGGAACATACTCAATGGAGCAATAAATATATATTCTCGAACCAGACAGTATAAAAATCTGCTGAGATGATAGTCAACAATAATTAGTACCAACTTTGATGTAACAAATGTGGGGAAAACATGGGCATAGACAAAGTTTGAAAAGAGCCGAATAAATTCTGTAGAAATAATGCATGCAATGAGAAGAAAACGCGTAATTATGAATGAATGTGAGTTTATGGCAATTCGAGATTGGTGTGGGCATGTAGAACGAATAAATGAAGAAATAAGGAGAATACGTGGTAGAAAAATACCAAAAAAGTACGGTGGGGTCAAGTGAATGATGTTCTGAATGAAAGAAACGTAGAAAGTCAGAGAAATTGTAAAAGTTGTGTGAGAAGCTATATTGATGTAGAAGTAAAGGATGTGTCTCGAGATAGAAAATTCTGGCGCTCTGTCCTCTCTGTCTACCTCGATAGGGAAATGACGTGATGGTATATGCATATTCTTTTCTGTGCACGCATTTCTAAGACCTGTGTGCGACCTATCCTCACATATGGCATCGAAGCGAGGGCGGACACTGTCAGGACAAAAAGTATGCTAAGGACAACGGAAATGAGAACTCTGCGCGCTATTGCTGAGAAGACTTTGCGTGATCGTGTAAGGAACACCACAATCCGAGAGGTCTGTAAGGTCCAAGATGTGGTCAGATGGGGACGACAGCGTCGACGATACTGGTACCAACATGTAGAGAGAATGAATTTCACAAAAATCCCATACATAGCTCTGCATGGGGTGCCAGATGGACGGCGTCCGCCGGATGGATGGCGTCTCCGAAACGATGGAGAGATAGCTGGAGCTCAGCATCACAGGACAATCCTGCAGTAACAGACTCTTGAGAGTCTACAGAAAGTTTAAGAAGAAGAAGAAAAAGCATTTCTAAAACATTTTTATAAATACGTGCACAGAGATGAATATAAACTCCTTTAAGTAAATGATTAAGATATTCTTATATAAACCAAACAATGAATAAGTTTTCTTCAAGTTGACATATGATACAAATCAACTCACCTTTTCTCTCTCGTCAATTCCCCCCACAAGATTGCTTGTGTCAACATTATTTCACGTCAACTCCTCGCGAAGGAAACACAATTTGTTTTTCGCGATCCATCCCCTTGCAGGCATGGCTGACGTTTATTCGAGATGTCTTTAGAAACTTCCTTCGTTTGTTGAAGTTTTTTGTTAAACAAGAATATTTTTTTAGGAATATGACAATTCAAATTTGTTGTGATGGTACAAAAATGTAAAAGCCAAAGGGAGACGAAAATTTCGCATCGCTTTTATATTCAGTTGAACTTTCGTGGTATACAATATAAACTGACAGGTTTATTGCTATGTAACAATCACTTGCAACGAACCAGAAATATGATTATGAAATTGTAATTTGTTTTATCAAACACTGTTTATTCCACTTTTTGTAACGGTATAACCCTACCGATTTTAAGGCTTTCACCTCATCATCAGGGGAGCCTTGTTTGTGCTCCCCTGATGATGAGGTGAAAGCTTTGAAACCGGTATGGTTATACCGTTACAAAAAGGGGAATAAACAGTGTTTGATAAAACAAATACAATGCCTTTAAACCTCCACAATGTTAATGCCTTAACTACAAATAATATATGATTATGAGACCTTAAGATAAAACGAAATTGGACGAATTAATACATGGATCATCATCAACATGATCATGCTTCCAGCCCCTTTTCTGATGACATCTGACTACCTTACTAGAAATTAAAAAAAAATGGTTCTAACGGAGATTCACGGACGAATCGTTATGTCAAAATTTATAATGGTTAAAACTTTAAAGACATGGTAAAATTGTTCTATACTTCTTAACACTAAAATTTGTCTCGTGAAAACTCTGGCTATCTCCAATGCACTATAGAGAGTGGGAACAAGTATGCTGGGAAAAATAAAAGAGAACTGTTGCATGTTTGTAAGGCGTGGTGTTGGCGACAAATGCTTCGCATTTCTTAGACTTCAAGACGCACCCCGATTTGTCTTCCCTCTTGGATTAACAGTTCAAATGAGGACTTTCAACAATTGCATTAAGATAAAATGTATTTTGAATATTTTGCGAGGAGAGAGGTTTGTAGTAATTAGGAGGGCAGCGAGCAAAAAAATATTCTCTAGTAAGTTAGACATACCAAATTAAAGAGATGACTTGTTCCTCACTGAGCTGTGCTGACTGGTTTCACTCATCATGGCTCTGAACCGAAAGGACTGGAAGCGAATTCTCCATTCTGTACCGCATCATCAGAAGACCACGATTCTCAACCAGGAGCAGCACGAATAAAAAGAAGACCGACTTCGCAACTACTGGATTAAAGGTATAGTTTTAAAAAGAACGTGGAGGTTGTCATTATTTGAGGTTGAAGCGATATTTTTTTTACAAACAAAATAAGTAAAGGTTTTTCGCCCGGGTCATAGTTTCCAAATATTGAACCAAAATACTTTCAGTTGGCTAAACTAGTCGGGCATTTCTAGTTCCAAAGAGTAACACATATTCTAATTTGCTTTCATTTCCCTAATTGAGATTTTATTCCGGTGATCTGAAGCATGAAGAATATCAACCCCATTTTCAGACTTTAGACCCTTTAATTAATTCCGTTGGATTACTAAAAGCCTGGATGTTACAATGTATGACTCTTACTCCGGTAGCTCAGTATAGGTAAAACAAGGCTCAATAAGATCTCAAGATGTCGTGGGAAGAGGTAGGCATTCGTCAGTGCTTGGGTAGGTATAAATACATAATGAAACACATATTTGCTGTTCCTGACGAGCTGATACTCCGTCAGGAAAATCAAATGGGCAGATTACTCTCTGCTACTCCGCTAGCCTTTCAGATGGACAGGCAGTCGAAGCAATTTATTATCAGGGGTAATCTCACAACAGTCCGTTGCGGAAATGTGTCAATTCTCAAAGATTAGATATCGCCAATCTCTAGAATACTCAAATATCACCATAAAATGACAAGCAAAAGAGGATAAATAAGGTTGATCTTACTCCAATACAAGACACAATGTATTATCCCAGATCCGCTTCAAGTGTATGACCAGGTCGACTCGTATATGGCCCTCTGACCTTATACTGTTACTACAGGCGCGTTGATGTGAAGAAATTCCCTCAGTGGTTGGTGACCGTTAATTCGTGACTCGGTCCGGTCTTGAAAACTCCAGAATCTGGCGCGCACTCGATATTGCTGGTACAATCAGTTAACTTTGACCCGCGAATGAGTTGTACGCCTAACTCGAGATCGTCGTTTGGACAACAGTCCAGAATCTGCTCAATCAAAAGACTGAGGTGAAACAAGATCCCCGTTTGTAGATTATCCAGAATTTAGCGGACAAATTGTATCAAATAAGAATGAACAATCAAATGTGAGAAAAGCTTGTTCCAGTTCGCGAACAGCGTTAGGACGAAAATGATGTTGACTTGACAACTTCGTGGCGAGAATGAAGTGGGAAGATCGCGGTCCCTTAATTTAAGGGATCTCAGCCAGCTCCGTCATTTTGGAACTCTATAGAAAGTCCCTCGCGACCGTTAAAAAAATCATAAATCTTTTCGTCCGGCCGAACGTTATTTTGCCAATGAATAGTCTATTTAAACTTTCACAGCGTAATTAAGTCGAGAATCCTTTTTGTATAACATCCGGTAACCTTAGGCGAAACTTATTGTTTAAGAGACAATACTGTACCCTTCTTTTTTGAATGTATCTCGAGTGAAGTGTTATTCCCAGCCGTTGTTTTCAATATTTAACTATGACTGCAATAAACTAAGCGCGACGTATTTCTTTAGAAAAGGAGAAGAGAAATTTTTTGACCCTTTATCCTCGCCTAACAATCGCGGTCATAAAAGCGCATTCACCCTCTGAAATATATCTTGCGCAAAGTTTTATTTCTTTTTCTTAGTAACAATAGTTATCTGTGACTGCAATAAATCAGATCGTAAGACGGAACACTAATTACCGATCCTCATAAAGTGTCGTGTATTTCTATAAAAATGGGAAGACAAAGCCAGCCACTCGAGGCAGTTAAGATTGATACAATAGGAAGCAATCCTTCTCGAAAATGACGCAAGATCTCCCTTTGACTGCCCCGGTTCGCTATTTTTAATGGTTATTTTTAACTGCAATAAACTAATTGGTCGACCGTACCCAAGTCCTGACACTCCATTTTATGTTACTGAAGAAAAAAAAAATAATAAAAAAAAAAAAATAATAATTCAAGTACTGATTACGGCCCTGTGTCAATTGGTCATACACCTGCTCGCCGAAACAAGGATTAGATACTATGCTAAAGGGCATGACGTTACTGGGTCATGCCGGATACGCTCGTGGACGATTTAATAAGCCCCTGCATTTGCGAAAGAGTAGGAAACCACGAAAAACTAACTCTCAGGGCTTCCCTATCTAAGAACACCTGGAAACAGTTAAACATTTTATAGAGCAAGGCACAATACAGGAGAACACCAATTATCGCCTTCCCCTCAACATGGTTACACATAATAAGTCTTATTATTATTTTTACAAAAAAAAGAAACATACAACATTTAGGATAACAAAGACAAAACAGTCACAAGAGTAATGTTCAAGAACAGATACTATCGCCTTCTCTACAGCATGGTTACACATAATAATTCTTATTAATTTACAATAGAAAAATGTACAAACATTTAAGATTACAAAGGCAACACACTCACAAGAGTAATGCCCAAAAACAGATCAAGTTACTTAATAGTAATTATGTTAGTTCACAACGGCTTCCCCAGAACCGGATCCGATAGTCTGCACTTTTAGGGGCACTGATTTAGTTTCTTAACCTAATCACTTAAATTAAGGAAGCAAGGTGAGTTTCCTCCCGCTTGTCTGGTGATCTTTGATATTGCAAGATACAAGTCTGGCGATATATCAATAATGAGACTATATAAGACACATTTAACATACGATTTTCCATTACACGGCCCTGAGACACCACTCATAGGGGCGACATCTGACTATAGGCCTCCTCCAGGTCTAAAAACTGACAAGAAACAAATACACTTGGTTATACAATACAGCAAATATGTGTTTATAATATCATCACCTCGGGGATCGTCATCCCTTTAGTGCCAATTCTCGTGCTAGCCAGAGTCGTCAGTGCGACGCCCACACACATCACGGACGGTGCCAAAACTCGCATGATCCATAAAATACCATGGTTATCCGGGCACCGACGGTGCCATGAGCGTCCACCTAGACCGGGAGCACATGCCAATTTGGGTTCATGACGCCCATGGTTGGAGTCACACTCAACAACCCCCACTGGATGTATATAGGCCATCCGTAAGCCCCTCACTGGATGTATAAAGGCCATCCGTAAGCCTCCACTGGATGTATATAGGCCATCCGTAAGCCCCCTACTGGATGTATATAGGCCATCCGTAAGCCTTTCGCTGATTGGTTGGAGCCTACTCCACAACCGTTGTCACCAGTGCGACACCCGCGGACCCAAAGGGCGGAGCCAAGTTGTACATGTTGTCCACGCACAAAACTACGGTCGTCCTTGTCCCAATGGTGCCTACGAGCGCCCACCTATGTCGTCGGTGCGACGGCCGCAGAACCAACGGGCGGAGCCAAGATACGCATGATGTCCCCACACCATGCTACCTACGTCCGGGTACCGATGGCGCCACGGACGCCTGCCCACCTGGACCGGACTGACAATAAAACCTTTGTCACCAGTGTGACGCCTGCGGACCCAAAGGGCGGAGTCCATACACACTACTATGGAGGTCCTTGTACCAATGGTGCCGCGAGCGCCCACCTCTGTCGTCGGTGCGACGGCCGCAGAACCACGGACGCCTGCCCACCTAGACCGGACTGACAATAAAACCTTTGTCACCAGTGCGATGCCTGCAGACCCAAAGGGCGGAGTCCATACACATTACTATGGACGTCCTTGTACCAATGGTCCACGAGCACCCACCTCTGTCGTCGGTGCGACGGCCGCAGAACCAACGGGCGGAGCCAAGATGTGCATGACGTAGTCATACCATACTATGCACCTCCGTGTACCGATGGCGTCACGGACGCCTGCCCACCTAGACCGGACTGACAATACACAATAAAAACATGGAAAAAGAAAAAAAATAAAAATCATAGGCCGAAGCCTCACAAATAAAGGATATTCCATCGAAAGCCCCCCCCACCAAAGCACGCACCAAATCCTTTTCATTCATACTTCCCAGCAGCACTTCCCAAACCCCTGTAGCAACCCCACTCATTCCCTATCATGGAGCTGCCTTCCATTCAACCTATACGACCTAGTGCCAGGTGAGCGACCCTTGATAGAACAGGATAAGGAATTGATATGGATGTATCCAATGTGACATCATGAGGAAGTGAGCGTCGACGCTCTATCAAAGACGCGCATACAAACGCTATGCTATCAGCAAAAATCACCACTCATTGTCCAGCGCATGGTCTATTGAGCGCCACCATATTTTTTTTCTTGGAACATGGAAACCTAATTTGGTAAAACTGAATTACCACAAGTGCCACGGCAGCTCTCGCGTCAATTCACCGTAATGGAGCCTTTATTCCACCTTGGCGATGTCTTTGACGCGAAATTTACCTGCCACTTTCCCCTTCAGGTCAGACAGTTCATATATTGTGTCGGAAATTTACCTTGTGACCACACACTTGACAAATCGGGGCGCTAATTTGTTGCTGAAATATCGCCCAGCGTTTGATTGGCTAAAATACCCTCTCCATACCACCTGTCCAACTAGGTGGTTTATAACCTGGGTGTGAACTACACCAAGCAGCGCTTAGCTTCCAGCCTGCCACAACCTATCTGTACTTTTATCCTAAAGGTTGTTCCCTTTGCCTTATACCATTAGTTATCGCAAGAAGTGCGAACAAAACGTTCTTCCGGCACGGCCCCTCTATTCGGAGAACGATCCATGAGGGGCAGGGTAGAGATTATGCCGATGAGAGGAAAGGTGAACTCATCCTGCTATTCTCACAGTATCATTGAGGCATGAACAAATCCTTCCCTAGGTGTTCGCATCACTCACATTGGTTTACTCTAAACCACATGACGAACACGTAATTAATGAGGAATTAAACCTCTCCTATGCTAGTCTTCTGCGGATGGTAACTAACGCTGCTAACCCTTTATCCGTGATATCATATGATTCTAGTAATCCACTAATTTCCAGCAGAGGGGACTAGCCTCGTCACCCTCAGCTGTACTTATATGATGCGGATCACGGCGGGGATATTTATTCCTCATATACCTTTAACTAATAGTTTTCGATGACGCCACCTCAACGATGAAGTTTAAACAACTTGCCAACTTCATACTACGGCCAGCATCGTGAAAACATGCTCCGCTCCCGATGAAGGAGGTTAAACGAACATATGCTTCAATACTGCATGGTATACTCGCTCGCTTGTATACAGACATGCGCCCTAAGGTCTCTGATTTCCTGCCCGAGCACATTAAAGTTGTCACAACGCGTTATATATGTAGACGTTCTAAAAATCAGGGTGTGTAATACCCTTGCGATAGAAAAACAAATCAAAGTTTTTTTTTCGCCCTTTGGTGACATACTTGTACTAATTAATCAGCGATCTAGGTTTCTATTACATCTGCGGTATCATGAAGCTTATGGCTGGCGAGCTTACCGCAAGGCTAGGCGTTGTTTCGAAAACTAAACTGAACTAACTACAATATACGGGTAATACGAGTAAAATTCTAACTTATTTACCATGCCGCTGGTTATGAAACTTCTACAGTATTACTCTCTACTAGGAACCCTCCTGAGTTCGTCGCGGTACGTAAGATGTCCTAGACATTTGTACGCGTCATCGCAAAATTCGGATTTGTATAACCCTGTAGTACGGCTTCCTAATACACGCACAGGCATAAACAATTATAGCCGTACGTCTAGAAGGCAACCTCAAAGGAACACAATACCAAATACAATACATAGGCACAAATACAATACAATACTAACAGAAATGAAATTATAAATATAATTAATGCAACAAAAAAAATACAATTCAGGATAACAAGATATATGCATGGCAGATAATAAGATACGGAAAAACACACAAGAATTATATCTCTCCAGCTTTTACCTGAGATCAATAAAGTCAATAATTAATTATCTCCAAGACTCTCAGTCCTGTTTGCATATCATCAAACCAACATGGTACAGAACCCTGGTCACCCTGATCGGCGAACAATTGTTCCATCATTCGTTGCATCTCAGCAGGAATGTTTTTTAAGCCAAATGGGGTGACCACAAACCGATATTGTCGCCGGCCCTCTACAAAGAATGCCGTCTTACATTTAGACTCTTTGCTTAATGGCATTAGCCAAAACTCATGGCTCAGGTCTAAAGCAGTGAGGTAGCGCGTATCTCGAAGATTATCGAGAATTCGGTTGACGTTCGGTAACCGATAACAGCCCGACTGCGTCACCGAATTCAGTTTGCGAGGTCCAACAAAATTCGAGCAGAATCATCCTTTTTCGGAACAATGGAGGCATTATTGAGCCATGAACTCCTACTCGAATGAGAAAACAATTTCGGCGAAAGCCCGGAACGCTTCAAAAAGGGAATACCGAGCACCAAGCAAGTATCTAAAGAAGGAACTACCTGGAATTCCACCAACACAGTTTGGTGGTTATAATGTAAAGGCAACTGGATCGTACCCAGCACCCGATGTCCCTGACTATCAGCCGTGTAAACGACTCCCTCAGTAGTTCGCATAATAAACCGTAAGTCCTTAAAATTCTTATACAAATTACCACCTATTACGTTAATTGCTGCACCTGAATCTAGCAACGCCCTAAATGGTGAGCCCTGAATTTCACAATGAAGATAGGGTGTCTTATCCCTAGCATTTGAAATTTCTATGGCACTAAGGTTACGGCTATTATTTCCTAATTCTATTGTTTTTTGACCAACCCCCTAGTTCCGAATTACCTTGACCGGGTTGGTCCCCTATCTGTTTTTGGAATTAAAAAAAACTCGGCGGCGGACGCGAAGTATCCGTCAGCAAAGTAAAAGGTCTAGAAGTCTCGGCACGACTCCTTACGCGATTACTTGGCGACTTATCCGGTTCCTTCTGGATAAGTGGTTTGTGCGGACAGTCGCGGGCAATATGATGCGGAAGATTGCACAAGAAACACCTCAACAAGGTCGGCCCTCTACCGATACCCTTCTGTGAGACGGATGACACACGTGCCCTTACCCTTGGCTGCATCTGCAGCGGCCGGGGTGATACCTCCCCACTCCTGTTCATTTGTTCGAAAGAGGCACATACTCTTTCCATCTCTCGTACTGACGAAGGCCGCGTACTGACAAGGACTGAGCTAAACCTAACGTGAAGCCCTCTCTTGAACACCTGTAACAGCTCCACCTCCGTCAAGGCAGAGTCCAGTGTACTGTTTACCTCCAAAATTCGGGAGATATAATCGGTGGAAGATTCTTCGTGACCCTGCTTGGATGCCCAAATATCCAGCTTTCTATCTATCATAAAACTCTCAGATTCGAACCTCTCCAAAAAATGTGCCTTCAATGTAGCCCATCTCATAGGGTTCCTATACGTAATCCTGAAAAAGGTCAGGGCTCTGTCGCGCAAAAATTCAGGTAGGACGGGAGAGAGAGAGTCTACATCGAACCTACGTGCGTGTGCTATTTCCTCGAGCCTAACCAAAAACTGACGTACGCTACCCGAGCCATTAAACGGATCCACTGGCCACGATGAAAAATTGATATTTAATGGAGGTAATTGATTACCTCTAGCGCTATGAGACGGCAACATTTCCAAGTCTCTTGAAGGGCAAGACCCGGTAAATGGCAAGGAAGAGTCCGAACGAGGGGCTGTCGCTCCGGAAACCAGTTCCATAGAAAATTCCGGGGCTCCTCGCAAATTAACATGTGCCTTAGATCTTTGAGGCAATATAACCTCCTCTGTAGGAGAGTGAACGAGGCCCCGATTGTAGTTCCATGCTTGCCGACGCAACCTGGGGAGTTTGTTACCCGGAGTGATTCCCCTCTCCATCAATTCCCCAATCAATCTCTCCTTAGTTGCACTCGTAATATTGTCAATAGGACTCATTGTGGACTTATCCTTAGCTAGCAGGGTGAGAGTTCTATCTGAAAGATTGGAAATCCCAAAGACTCTAGGCCACGCTGTTATTAATACGTGTTCCCAATCTCAGGAATAGCCTTCACCAGAAATTCCAATCGCATGTAATCGAAGAAAACAACTCTACCTTAAAGGCCTAAAATAGAATAATTCAATAAGTTCGATCACCCGGCCACGCTATTATAACACCGGTCTACTACTAATCTCGTCGACCAGATGTATGACAGCTAATATTCGTCAAACTTAATTAGCGAAACAGCCGGACGGCTCTGAACGAGTAATGTTATAGTTGGCAAACTTAGTGCTCTAAATATTCTATTTTTTGTTGATGATTTAAAAATCTTCAAAGCGATCCAAACTCCGAAATACGCCACTAACTCTATCCAACCAGAAGGAAAACGTAACGAATTATTCCTTGCCAATGCAACAAGGAACTTCTATCAGCTGCTAATCACCCGGCCAATCACAAGAAACTATGGCGTTCCACTAGCTCTGCCTATCCGATTACCGGCCAAGTTCGAGATTATACTCCTCGTAAAACTACGCTCAACTCGATTTTTTCTAATTTTAGAAAATAACTACCTACACTCGCACAGCTTTTATCAGCCGCACGTTATTAGTTGGTTATTATATTTTATTTAATTATTAAATAAAATCCTCAACTTATACACAAAATGACCGCCAAACAAACGGTACTCGAATCAATTTCCGCCCGACCGACTTGACTGAAGTACAAAGCCTATGCTTTGTCGTTTTAACGGTCCTGAATTGCTTTCAATTCTTTACCGAGTTATACGCAGTTAATCAAAATAATATAACAAAATTATACACCGTATACGATACAATAACGCACAAAATTTCGAATAAAAAAAAGGAAGAAAAGAAAGAAGAAAACATAAAATTCAAGTACACAGTATACAATAAAGTAATGCACAAGATATTCAAATCGAAAAAAGAAAAAAGAAGAAAAAAAACATAAAATTCAAATACACAGTATACAATAAAGTAATGCACAAGATATTCAAATCGAAAAATGAAAAAAAAAAGAAAAAAACATAAAATTCAAATACACAGTATACAATACAGTAATGCACAAATTATTCTAGTACCAAAAGAAGAAAGAAAGGAAAAAAACATAAAAATACAAATTATACCGTCCAAGCTCGACGACGAACCTCTAGGCCCCGCGTTGAAAGGCGGCCAGTTTCAGACTTTAGACCCTTTAATTAATTCCGTTGGATTACTAAAAGCCTGGATGTTACAATGTATGACTCTTACTCCGGTAGCTCAGTATAGGTAAAACAAGGCTCAATAAGATCTCAAGATGTCGTGGGAAGAGGTAGGCATTCGTCAGTGCTTGGGTAGGTATAAATACATAATGAAACACATATTTGCTGTTCCTGACGAGCTGATACTCCGTCAGGAAAATCAAATGGGCAGATTACTCTCTGCTACTCCGCTAGCCTTTCAGATGGACAGGCAGTCGAAGCAATTTATTATCAGGGGTAATCTCACAACAGTCCGTTGCGGAAATGTGTCAATTCTCAAAGATTAGATATCGCCAATCTCTAGAATACTCAAATATCACCATAAAATGACAAGCAAAAGAGGATAAATAAGGTTGATCTTACTCCAATACAAGACACAATGTATTATCCCAGATCCGCTTCAAGTGTATGACCAGGTCGACTCGTATATGGCCCTCTGACCTTATACTGTTACTACAGGCGCGTTGATGTGAAGAAATTCCCTCAGTGGTTGGTGACCGTTAATTCGTGACTCGGTCCGGTCTTGAAAACTCCAGAATCTGGCGCGCACTCGATATTGCTGGTACAATCAGTTAACTTTGACCCGCGAATGAGTTGTACGCCTAACTCGAGATCGTCGTTTGGACAACAGTCCAGAATCTGCTCAATCAAAAGACTGAGGTGAAACAAGATCCCCGTTTGTAGATTATCCAGAATTTAGCGGACAAATTGTATCAAATAAGAATGAACAATCAAATGTGAGAAAAGCTTGTTCCAGTTCGCGAACAGCGTTAGGACGAAAATGATGTTGACTTGACAACTTCGTGGCGAGAATGAAGTGGGAAGATCGCGGTCCCTTAATTTAAGGGATCTCAGCCAGCTCCGTCATTTTGGAACTCTATAGAAAGTCCCTCGCGACCGTTAAAAAAATCATAAATCTTTTCGTCCGGCCGAACGTTATTTTGCCAATGAATAGTCTATTTAAACTTTCACAGCGTAATTAAGTCGAGAATCCTTTTTGTATAACATCCGGTAACCTTAGGCGAAACTTATTGTTTAAGAGACAATACTGTACCCTTCTTTTTTGAATGTATCTCGAGTGAAGTGTTATTCCCAGCCGTTGTTTTCAATATTTAACTATGACTGCAATAAACTAAGCGCGACGTATTTCTTTAGAAAAGGAGAAGAGAAATTTTTTGACCCTTTATCCTCGCCTAACAATCGCGGTCATAAAAGCGCATTCACCCTCTGAAATATATCTTGCGCAAAGTTTTATTTCTTTTTCTTAGTAACAATAGTTATCTGTGACTGCAATAAATCAGATCGTAAGACGGAACACTAATTACCGATCCTCATAAAGTGTCGTGTATTTCTATAAAAATGGGAAGACAAAGCCAGCCACTCGAGGCAGTTAAGATTGATACAATAGGAAGCAATCCTTCTCGAAAATGACGCAAGATCTCCCTTTGACTGCCCCGGTTCGCTATTTTTAATGGTTATTTTTAACTGCAATAAACTAATTGGTCGACCGTACCCAAGTCCTGACACCATACATCGTAAAATGATAATGTACTACTGTGGACTCTTATTTAATTTTGATACTATTCAGTTCAAGTTTGGTTTAAGTTCTTAATGTATTTTGTTTCCTATAGTTACACGGTGTTTAACATCCTTCGTAACCTTTCATTACCAACAAAAAATGTTACATTAATAGCAGAATTCAGAAACTTGATGTGATCTTTCATCGCTCACTTATATGTCATTAATTCTCAGACTTTTTCATTACGTATGTCATATAAATTACTTTTAAAAATTGTAATGCATCCTGACTTTTCACTTACACACCACCATGTCATCAGCTTACAGCAAACCGCATATTTTTGCATTCGACATTTTTATGCCAGCCTTCACACATGAATCTACATGTATGGTATAAGTATTTAAGAACTAGGGATGAAAATAAAATGTGATGTTGACAATGATGAATTATTATTAAAAAAGTTTATTTTCCTTTGGCAATGAAATAAAAAAATGCTAGGCAGCATTTAATCGTATCTTATTACACTTTTATTGTATATAGTATAGCCTGTTTGGCTTATTGTCATGTAACTATCTCTTTCAACCTACCAAAAAATATATTCAAGAGGCCTTAAGTGAGAAACAGACTGAAATCTTTGTTTAAAAAAACTGGGTTCCAATGGAAAGTGAACACACAACACCTGGATTGGAAGATATATGTCTTACTAACTAGGTCTTGGAAATTGTGTTTTCTTTCCTTAATTAGCTATTTTTCAGTATAAAAACTACAATGGCAAAAACGATTGCCATTTTCATAAACCTTGAAGACTGGAACAAACATTTAGGGTCATTAAAATACGAAAAAGTGCTTATAACAAGGTCATTAAGAATAACGATTGCTCAGGGGCTAGAAAAAATTTAATTAAATTCCATCACCCTCTTTCCAATATATTCTTTAGAACGAAGTCATGGGTCGTTCTATCATATCTGTTTCTTTTGTTGAAAATAGTAGTGAGGGTAAAAATACATTATGTTGTTATATTTATTTGAAAACTATTATGTTTTTATATATATGATACGTTTGAACGTTTAACTGTGTTTTTAACGGAAACATTTTGATATCAGAAAATACTTAGCTTCGAAAAGACGATGAAAATTATACAATATAATACAATATATCTGCAAGTTGAAATAATCTTTAATTTTGGTTGATTTTTGAAGCTCCAATATTTTGCGAAATATTCCTTTGTTTTTTTTTTGTTTGTAGAAAGTAGTAGTGAGGGTATGAAAATTTATTTTGTTATATTTATTTGAAAACTATTATGTATGTATATATTTATACCACACCACCAAAGCCAAAAATGCAATAATAAAAACTAATTTAAAACAATTTTGGTTTTTGAGAGTTTATTTTCAAATATTTATGTTCCATAAAATAAATAAAACAGACATTTTCAGCGGCGTCACAATTTGTTTTCGAACAATTCATTATTTATTTATGTTCGGTTATATTTTTAATGGTTTGTTCTAATGGTTTAAAGTCAGTTTAAAGTGTTCACATTTGATACATTCCCTTGGAAACTTTACTTTGTTGGTTTTTATTCAAGGTTTAGGCTTTAACTTTCTGGAAATTCATCTTAGAATATTAATTATAAAAAAAACGCTTGAAGAGAGTCTCGAGAAATAAGGTAGGAACACGTGTCGTGGACACCTATTAATGTTTTAGTTATTCTTGTTCGGTTAAAATGGCAAACTCGTTGATCAGAATATTTGATAAATAAAGAATCACAAAATCAAACGTAGATGCTAACTGTATTAGGAATGTCTTTTGATATCACCCTGCAAATGAAGGATGTAATACCTTCAAAACGTCGGCCATAATTAAAGCCAACTCAACACAGCAAAAACTCCAAAAAATACTTTTCTGTAGTAGGACAATTAAGGTTTTGTAAAATAAAAATGACTATTCCTTAAAGCGCTTTTTACTTTTTCAGTAAAAATAAATAAAGTTATAAGACAGGACACTGCAGATTTTGTTTTAATTTTATCGAAAGCCTCCTGAAAGAATTCTTTGGAGGGTCGAAAAAAATATTAAAACAGCGCTTGGAGACCTCCCGTCCTCTGTCAGGATAATGCAAGGTGACGTTAATACTTAAAATGCTTTTACGCTTTAACTTTTAATTCAATATCCGATCCTTTGGTTGACGAGTGACACAAAACGGTTCGGTCCAAAATTTCACGCTTCTCGGTGGAAATTTTCTTTTTTCATTACGCATTTTTATTTCGTTTCATCTCAAATCGGTTTAACGTTACAAAGTGTTGCGAAGGAATTATTCCTGTTTACGATGTTTTCATAAATATTTTGATGTCGAACTCAATAAGATAAATATTTAAGAAATAAAGAGCTTTTACTAAATACACTTATGTTTTTTAAAAGTTTTATATTAATAGTCTGTAATTATGCTGTTATATTTTATTTGATACCCATATCTCTTATTCTTTTCTTAAGTTATACTTGTAGTCTGTTATCATCAGGGCTGCCTTTCTTGAAATGTTCACTCCAACTATCTTTTCATCATATTTTAAGGCATATCTGGGAGACGCCTGCAGTGGGCATTTCGTACATTGCCACATGGAGAACTCTTGTGATCATAATTTATATTTATCCATCCTTTAAACAGGTCTGCGCCAGTGTCTTTTACTCCATCTCACGACGTCTTTTATTTCGGATATTTCTCGGATACTGAATTTCCTATCTACAAACTTTTATTTCTGCAATGTTTGAGATATCTTTTCAAAAGCCTGTAATAACTTTTGCTTAAACAATTCGTGGTATTTTTATAAAAAAAGGTTTAAATCTTCGCTTCTCTTTTTTTCCTTTTTTGAAAATCTTCTTTGCAAATTATAGTATTCAGAATACCCTCTCATCCGAATTTTTCTTTCATAAACCTAATACTTTTTCATTTATTTCTTTAATTATTATTTATACATTTGTAATTCTAATTTTTTGCTGAGATTAAGTTTAAAATTATCTGTAAAAAAATTCTTTTATTTAAATTACTTATCATAATTTTGAGATAATGATTTGCTAGAAAGTAAAACTTTTCTAGGTGTATGACTTTTGTACATAAAAAATCATAAATATACGAAAACACAATTTATATAAAAAAAGTTATTTGTATGTGCATTCCTAGGAAACTGGGCATTGGATTTATTCATAATTAAAATTGATAATGTCATTTTTACCTTTGATCTGACAGAAACCTTTTGTAGTATTGAAATTATATATATTTATAATTTTTCGTTCATCGCTGTTTTATATGAGTTGAACAACGGTTTCAGAAATATAAAATGTAAAAGTTAATTTCAATATTAACCCTCTGCCAAATATGTTTCCCATTCAAAAGCCATCCTTTTGACGCATACCTACTCCCCTGCCCTTATTAGCCACAGCCACCACAATATTTAAAAGACAAGAAAATAATTATATGTACATGGTGACATTGTCAATTGGAACACACTAAACTTACTAAATAAAAACTAAAAAATAATCCACTTTTGAAAGAAATTTAAGATCAGATCAAGTGATCGATCACTTAATGGATTAACTGTTAATATAAATAAAGCGTAAACGAAATAAAGTGTGCTGTCTTCTTAAACTTTAAATCATTAAAAACGTAAACTAAAATGTTAAGAATCCATGGTCTTATAACTAAGCCAGTGTTTGAAAAGTTTGGATGCTTTTGTCCTTGACTGACGTGAGGCTAATGTCATTGAGCTTATCCAAGACTTTTAAACTTTATACTTTTTGATAGATGCATCAAGCTAACAAAATGGATCATGAAGTAGAATTGTAGTTTTATCCTAACACTGCAAGCTTATAATACGGATACCAAATAAAAAAAGATCAAAGACCTTCTAAAGCACTGTTTCGTCATCGGTCTGACTTCATCACTTGATTAGCAATGAATGTGAACATAAGGTTAATAATATTACATAATAAATATAACAATAACACAAGGGTTTTTCAAAGAGCCAAAGTTGATAGAGAGTTGCTGACTAATATTAAAATCCAAAAGGTGTCCTACTTGGGTCATGTACTTGGATGAGCAAAGTATAAATTACTGCACCTGATCATCCAAGGCAAAATATAAGGCCGAAGAGGTGTTGGCAGAAGGCAAATCTCCTGGCTCCGCAATATACGTGATTGGACTGGCATAAGGGTCGTTGGAGATCTTTTTCGGGTTGCCGGGGACAAAGATGTCTACTCTCAGGTGATATTCAACATTGAGGGGACCTGACATGACACTGGGAAGAAGAAGAAGAATAAAATTTGTACGTTGAGTGTAAATATAAGAAGGTGGTGGGTTGAGAATAAAGAAATGAGAAGAGCGTCGAATTAGATACAGGCAATATTTTCTTTGTTTATACAGTTTCATTAAATATTTGCCTACTTGTTGCCTACAATTTTAATAAATATGTATAAAAGCCTTGTAGGGTAATTTCTTAAAAGCTTCAAAGTTGTAATTTGCCAAAGGAATTCGTATCTAAAGCACTTACGTTATTGTGTTAACTCTCATTGATCTTCAACTCAACATCCCCTGCGGCACATGGCAAGGCTTCAAAAGCTTATTTGATAGGTACCAAGGGTATTCTCATGATATTGAGATCATCTTCTTGTCTTCCTACTTGACGAATTTTATGATTTTGAATATGACAGAGTTTATTTCTGAAATATAATTTGAAAACACAGAAATACTCTTAAAGTGATTTAGTGTAATCTTTCTTATCTGAAAACTATTTAGGATGTCGTTTTATGTCTTCGTGTTTTCTAATAGGGCTTAATATATAGTTTTTTTTCCCTACGAGTACAAACATACCTTTTTCTAAATCTAGAAATGCGCACTTTTTTTTGATTTACAAAAGATTTAAAGTTTTTGATTTACATTTTTCCACAGTCACACACAAAGGAAATATTTGGTCCAGGCATCTTTTTCCACTTAAATGGTACACATAACATGTCACACTTTATTTGCAGTTTTTCTTTCCACTTTTTAAATTTTTATTTTGGATTATTTTCAAACAGTTTACTTAATACACTCAACAAACTAATGGCTCTGTAAATTTCCTAATAAATTCTTACACTCTTACCCTATTTATTTTAATTTTATGTTAATTTAACAACGTAAATACATAAATTTTGAATATCATCAACAAAAACCTTTAATTTTCTTTTACAATACGTAGAGAAGGGATGTTTGATATTGAATGAATTCAATTTATGTGTTCTTTTTAATCATATCAGAGTGGATAATTTTTCATTTTTGTCTATCAGGCCAATGGTATAGTGGTATGTAAGTCATATACAAAACAAATGTATGCATATAACAATTTTTATTGAAATAAAAACTAAAAAAAGTTACGTAAAAAATATGAAATACATAAAAATATATTTTCTTCATTTATTATACTAAAATTAACGCACACTGTTTGAGCAATAAATCAAACTACATTAAATAATGCTTTTGGTCACATCCGACAAATTAAACATCGATAGAAATTATAAATGGGTTTACCGTCACTTCCGTGGATCCCATAAAGGGAGGAATGGATTTGAATGGGTTAGGAATAGGGCTTTCCCCTTGTAGAAATTGGATTTCCGCTGGAGAACCCCGCCCCAGGCCGTGTGAGCTTGGGATAGAGAGGCGTGGAGGTGTTGCCAAATATTTGGCAACCGCTACGGACGAATTAATGACTGAACACACATTATCAAACAATCTCTCTAATGCTGAAGTATTTAGTTCATTGGGGGTGATAATTTTCATTGAAGTTATGAATCGAATTTCAGGTTTTCAATTTATCGAAGTAATTTAAAATAAACAAGTTCATAAATGTCTACATTTTTCAAGTGTATAAATTATGTTTTATTTCTTCGTTTGGTATCCTTCAAAAAATCTGAAGTGGTGATATGGATACATCGAAGAGCTTCGGCCTAATTTATCTAAATTAAGAACCACTTTGATATGCATGGTCACGTGGTAACGCATTGGACTTTCATGCAAAAGATCGCCAATTTATGTCCCGTCCTGTGCGACTTCTCTCGAATGACACAAGACATTTTTCCACCATTCAGGGGTATAATGATACCGATGACTTTGGTCACATCAATAATAAGAAAAAAATAAACAACATGCCGGCGTGCTCCAATCATCTCACTTCGATATGTTATCGGATCCAGTATAGCATAATAGCTGGTAATACTGCTGATGTGTGACAACTCACTTACTTAAAGGAGAGAAAAGCTGAAAGTATCGAGAAGGTTGGGAGTTATCTGCTGCCTCCCTGCACCCATAACCTCAATCAAAATTATGCGTGTGTATTTCGATACCAGTTCAAACAAAATTCAGTTTTTTTTGTGCTCCTGTGACGATGAGGTGAAAACTTTGAAACCGATAAGGTTATATTGTCATTTTAAGTAGAATAAACAGTGTTTGACTTAACAGATAACTATTTTTAAAGATATTCGTATGTTGACGCTAGTAGTTTAGCGTACTTGCTAAGCACCCAAACGCCCAGGTTGGATTTTCTGTAGTTATTAATCTGTTTTAATTGGAAAAGTTCTCTCAAATTAAACGGTTTTTTTTGTATTGAATAACAAAAATATCACGAAACCAATTTCTTTCAATTAGTCATTCTAAACGTAATTTACAAAATTTTCTGAAATATGCATTGAATTTCTTTCGTTTTATACAGGACAACCTAGTTGAAGTATGATATATTCACGAAGAAAATTATTAGAAAATTATTACCCCCAACCAAACTAAAACCTTGTGAAAAAAAATAACATAAACGAAAATCGAACCCACTAGACGGAGATTTTTTTTCAAATAGGGCATTGAAATAATCAGAGATCTCTACTTATGTGAGTGCCGTTTATACTCATGGCTGTATCTTACAAGGTTTCTTCTTGGTACGTTGGGATACTACATTTTAAGCGTAAGGAGATATGTGGAGGTCTCTTATTACATCTTGAAGATGTTGACGGCAGCCACATCTACTCCTTAAGATGCTGTTTTAAGTACCTGACAACTTTTTGATGCACATAAATATTGATCGGGTCTTCGATATTGACATTTCCAACACTCAAAAAAATATTTTTATATAAAGCTTTTTGAGTTATATTTTTTTTTTAAATACATCCACCAACTCTAGGAAAATTGTGCCACCAAATCAAAGTCAAAATACAATTATATGAGTTAAGATAGTAACATTAATTATAGAAAAGGACAATTTTAGATAATTGCATGTTTTAACTAAATAAACTTAAAAAACAATCAATCTATAATTGAAAAAGTTCCTCGAAGAAATGCAACATTCATTGGACGCAGTGAAGTTATGTTATTTTAAATTTTATTTATACATGACAATTAACTCTATAAATACACAATTTGGGAAAAAAATACACAGATTATTTAATTTGGACACACAATTTTAAATGATCTGGGTTGGTCTTTCATTTGTGGTGTCCTCAGTAAACTAGGCTAATTGCCTATTTATTTATTTAACACTTTTATTGCAAATAAAATCTGGCAGGCTTATTGCCAGGCGGCAATCTCTTCCAACCAACCAGACAAAATAAATGAAGCAAGTTACATGGTTCCATAAATCATTCAAATTACTATCCATCCCTACGAAATCCATGAACACATACGTGAGCATATACCCACGGACCCCATAAAGACAGACAATCACCCGAACATTCATTTTCATATAAAGTGAGATACCATCAATCAAAAGGAAAGGAAGGGATGGTGGAGAGGAAAGAAAAGAAAAATCAGGAATGAAGCACGATATTTACCAGTTTTCCATCTGAGGACATTCTCTATTGATCATTTTTTATATGTGTAAGGGTTGTTTAACAAACATCAGATTTTAACGTTGCTTACAAGCTAATTTATATTTATTTGAGAAAATGAAGCGCTAAAAATAGCGCTTAATAAATCTGCATGATAAATGCTGCGGAAAATTATCTTGCTAATTTTCTACGAGGCATTATTTTTCATTCAAATATCGGATTTAATACATAATGAAAATGTAAAATACATAACGACCTCCACAGCCTTGTTGATAAATGCCTGTATTCCAGTCCGGGAAGTATGGATTTGATTCTCGCTGGTGTCCAGATTTTTAAAAAGGGTTATAGTCTGGTTTACATTTCAGACCTCAAAATCTCTTTCTGGCTAGTTGCAAGAGACTGCAACATTGAAATAAGCCAGCTATTTAGCAATATCTTCCAAACACAAGCGTCGTATCTTTCTAACCCAACTACAAAGGTTGTCTTTGTCTAATCGTAAGAGTTTTGAGATTTAAAAAAAAACAACTCTTTATGTGAAAAATGACAATTAATTAATATTCACCTTTCGATAGATTCCGTTTTTCTTTCTGAAAAAGGACATTTGTCTTTATGAGATATTTGATTTATTTTTGTTATTTGACCATATTGATTCGCGTAATGAAAAAAATAATATGTTTCCTTTATTTCCAATTAAATGACTGCAATACTTTCAGAAACCAATATCAAAATAACAACAAAAATATTATTTGTATAATTTCGGATAAATTAAAGAGCGTTTTTAAAATACCAAATTCTCTTCAGCTCCATTAATTGATCTTTTGGATTTAAAACAACCTGAGGAAAATTACGATTGGTCACCGCATGTTAAGAACTAAGAATAGCATACAAGTGATGAGGCAACAACCAGACAAACCTTTTATTTCTACATTGGATAAGAATAACTGAAAAGTTAGTCAGTTACCAGACAAACTCTTTTATTTCTATATTGGATAGGAATAACTAAAAAGTTAGTTAGTTACCAGACAAACTCTTTTATTTCTATATTGGATAAGAATAACTAAAAAGTTAGTCAGTTACCAAACTCTTTTATTTCTATATTGGATATGAATAACTGAAAAATAAGTTAGTTACCAGACAAACTCTTTTATTTCTATATTGGATAATAATAACTGAAAAGTTAGTTAGTTACCAGACAAACGCTTTTATTTCTATATTGGATAAGAACAACTGAAAATAAATAATATCTTTCAGAATGTTTTTTTTATCACTTAAGATTCCAATCTTAAATTTTTTCATTATTATTTTATAAGTCAATATGTAAAATTGAAAATAAAATTATAAAAAAATAATAAAAGTTATCAAAAAAAATAATGAAATTGGGGATAATAAGATTGAACAATTCTTGATTTTGCTGTCTTCTTTTATTGAACAAGAAAAAAAGAACATTCAAGTAATCAGATTACGATGTAACAATCACTTTTGAAAGTATTAATCCATTCAAAGAGGCCTTAAAAAGCGACGGAGCCTTCTCATAAAGGGCCAGGGGCGGCGGCAAACATAAAAGGAACCGATTCGCTTCCAAGTGGAGAGGAAGAGATGAGAGAAACAGTTTAACCTTTGACTGTTCGCTAGGGGTTGGAAAAAAATGCCCGATGAACTTGTATTAATATTGTCATATTCCATTAGATACTTAATTGATTTTCAGTAAAAGTAACTGGCATACTTAGTGAATAAAATGTAAAAGTAACTAGCCTATTTAGTGAAATCACTGTATTAATTAATTTATATTTTTTTTTATCTGTAGATATAAAAGTAATTGAGACACTTCTGATTAATATTATTATTTGAGAGGAGAAAAATACCCCTGCCTAAAATTTACATTGAAGGATTCAAATTAATGTATACAAAGACAGAGATATTTTCCAAGAGTGATCGTCAGTATCAAAGAGACCGGACAAAGCATAAGAAGAAGACTGTTATTTAATCTTTTTGGCTAACTTTACTTAAAAAATATTCTTTCTAGACTTTCTGAAAAAAAAAAACAAGTATTGCTAAAATAGAAGACAAACCTCATTCTACATATGAGATTTAACTTAAGTAGTTCAATAATTTATAGAATATATTATATATTGTCTTTCAAAACGTCGAAACATTTCTGACTTTTTTAACATTTGTAAAACTCATATAAGTATGTAAAGTATATTTGATCAAATGGATTTGAAAATGATAACTGGGATAGAAGTAATTTTATTTAATTCAGTTTTTAATTTGGGTTCAATACTTACCCCAAAGTTATCACGTTAAGTGGAAATGGTTATTCGAGTTGTAAAAGGGTTAAGCAGTGCACACAATGGCAGCTCGGAGGGGAGGAGGGCAAAGGAAGGCGCAAATTAGGCGCAATCAAGCGGTGTTGCCCTTTACAAATTAAGGTGAAAACATTTTTTTTTCCTTTAATGAAAACATAAAAATCAAAGGCCCAAATTGTTTTCAGAACAATTAATCTGAATTTTGATACATTTTCAAAGAATATGGACGATAAAAGCCATTTACTTCGTTTTTTCGAAACAACATATTTTTTAGCTTTTGAAGTTTAATTTTTATTGTTTTATTAAAAATCTTAATGTATTTAGAATAAAGTTCAAAAGAAATTAAAAATTTTCGTGTTTCTAGAATGATGTAATTATAAGTAGATGAAAAAAAAATATCGAAACGGTTCATAAATACTCGTATTATAAAATGTTGGAGTAAAACCTTTGAAGTTGAAACCTATATTTTATTTACTGAAACGAAAACTGAAACGTCCCTTTCCGTTTGGTTATCATTTATATTTGGTTTATACATACCATCACGCCATTTCTTTTAGAATAGAAAGAGAGAACCGAGGGCTAAACTTTCCTAGAACTAGTTGATTACAATTGTTTTAATTCAATGCCATACCGAGATACCACATTTGCTCAAAATGAATCGATTTTCAAAAAAATAACTTAACACAATACTACAAATTGCAGCTAATAATTGATATACTCGTAATTAAGATTTAATATTAACAAATAGTAAAGAATAAAGTTGTTTAATTCACACCAAAATTACACAATAAAGAAAAAAAAAACAATATGGAAAAGAATTTTATAAATCCAATCAAGTCATAAAAACCTTACCTTAAAATATTAAACCAGCATTCTACACATGAAATTACATTTATCATTTACTGTCTAATACCAATACAAACCATAATATTCATAATATCTAAAATAAAATTGGAGTTGACCAGATTAACTGTAATGATTGCAATGCGGTGTATGTACGTAGGTATGACAACAAGGAATTTTAGTGCACGAATGAAAAAACACATTAAATAAATAAAAAAACAACATTTTTCTAAGTTCGTTAAACACCTAATAACACTTGAACTGTCGTTTTCAAACCCAATAAATACAAAAATAATTCACATATCAAACACTGACATATATTATATAACAAAAATCCAAGAAACCGTTGAAATACATAAGACAAACAAACAAAACAAAAATTTCATAAACAATTCATTAAATTTATCCTATTTTCCGCTTCTAATCCTAATCTCCCTTAGTACCATAAATAACAAATAGTAAAGACACTTTTACACTGACATCATCGTGCAATGAGGTGCATGGCCGAGCGGTAACGCACTGTACTTCCATGCGGAAGGTCGTCCGTGCAAACCTCGCGCTGTAATACTCCCTTCAAATGACACAGGCCTTTTTTTCCCCTAGTATTCGGTGGTACAAGGATACCTATGACTTCGGCCATATCTATTTTTTTTAAATAAATTAATATATACTTCGAATCTTGACAACTCACCTGATGATGATACAAGGAGTGTTGAAAGGCATTGTGATTTAAAATAAATAAAGTGAAATGAAAAAAAGTAACCGTGTTTTAATTTTATATTAATAATGGAGTTCCACAAAGTGTACTTTTATTTTTATATTATTTATAGTTAAGGCATTAACGTTGTGGAGGTTCAAAGACATTGTAATTTGTTTTGATCAAACACTGTTTATTCCACTTTTTGTAACGGTGTAACCCTACCGGTTTCAAGGCTTTCACCTCATCATCAGAGGCTTTCATCTCATTTGACGACAGAAGTCTTGTTTGTGCTCCCCTGATGATGAGGTGAAACCCTTGAAACCGGTAGGATTATACCGTTACAAAAGTGGAATAAACAGTGTTTGATAAAACAAATTACAAAGTGTACTATGTATTACCATCGGCTTCCCCACATCCACAAATGGTGTAGCATGACTCCTTTAATTTTTTTAAGTCATATTTTTATGTATATTTATATTGATAAAACAATTGTAAAATTAAATTGTGTTATTATATTTTTTGAAAAGTGATTTCAAATTTACATTGTAAGAAGTAGACTAATTGAGAAACTGGGATACTCAAAGATCACTAGAAAGTTCTCAGTTGAGGCATACCTACGAAGCCTTCACGATTCAAAACCGGATCGTTGTACTTGCGATAAAATCCACAAATTTTACAGTTCACATTCATGTATATATTCAGAAAACGACAGGTTTGGAAACTTTCCCCATATTTCCCGATTTAATCCGCGTTCCAAATTTTGTGGAAATGTTATTTCCAACAAAGAGGGAGGATAAGCTTGAGCGTTTCAATTCAAATTTTTTATCGAGACTAAGAAAAACAAGACAAACACCAGAATCGTTTATTTTGTTTCAAAATTTATTTGTAAAAAAAGTCGAAAGAACAAATTTGCGTCTTTACAGAATAGATAATGAGGAGAACACTTAAATACACCAGAATCGTTTATTTTGTTTCAAAATTTATTTGAAAAAAAAAAAGATGAAACAAGTTTGCGTCTTTATAGAATATATTATGAGGAGAACACTTAAATACACTAGAATCGTTTATTTTGTTTCAAAATCTATTTGAAAAAAAAGTCGAAAAAACAAGTTTGCGTCTTTATAGAATATATTATGAGGAGAACACTTAAATACACCAGAATCGTTTATTTTGTTTCAAAATTTATTTGAAAAAAAAGTTGAAAGAACAATTTTGCGTCTTAATAGAATATATTATGAGGAGAATACTTAAATACTGGGACGGCAGAACTGGTATTGGTGAAATAAAGTTCTCAAATCTGAGATATGTAGACGGTACGACGTTAATTGCCATATCAAAATAATAAATTACAATGCTCCTTAACAATGTGGTATACGAGAGCATGCTCCTGGGGCTGGAAATTAATAAGTCAAAAACTAAGTTAATGATAATAGACCTCAGTAAAAAAACTGCCACCAAATAATGTTAATCATGGTCTGAAAATGGTTACTGACTGTATTTACTTAGGCTTCAGTATTATCAATAGTGGAAGATGCGAGGCTAAGGTGAGAGGAAGAACTGGAATGAGAAAAATGCCATGTCGAAGCTGGAAAATGTATGGAAGAGTATAACTATCAGCATCACGATAAAAATGCGTCTAGTTGTGTATCTTGTCTTTGTAATATTCATCTATGTCGTGAAGATTAGGACTCTGAGAGCGAACAAGTGACGTAGAATAGATGCATTTGAAATGTGGGGCCGGAGAGGAATTTTACGAACTCCATGGACAGTAAAGCGAACTAACGTCTCCTTTCTTGAAGAACTGATAATTACCAACATATTGTCAATAATATGCCTTCGACGAGTCCTCCGATTCTTTGGGCATATTGCTCGTGGCTTTGAAGACAGTTTGGAGATGTTTGTGGTTATTGAAGACGTGGAAGGACAACACACGAGTGGAAGAATCTCAATGCGTTGGACTTATCAAGTGAGATAAGCTACTAGACTACCCTCAACAACTGCCTTTCGAGCCGCGAAGATCAATAGAAAATAAAGGAGAGTCTTCAGAGGCTATCACGGGAGTAACGATATTTTGTCATGAATTACACGATAGGATGATGATTACTGCTTTTGTACTGAATTAATAATATACCCCTTGCATGCAAATGTCGAATAACACTTGACTAGTTGCAACCCGTGAAATATTAACGGAAGTAAAACAAATTCTACATTTATGAAAATACATATTCATAAATGTAAAATTTGTTTATATATATATATATATATATATATATATATATATATATATATATATATATATATATATATATATATATATATATATATATATATATATATATATATATATATATATATATATATATATATATATATATATCATTTATACATCGTCCCCTTTAACACCGGTTCAAAAATTGTTAGCTAGGTATTTAAAATTCGTTCAGCATCACGAACCCACCGAGCTTCAAATTTCGAATTACTTTCGGAGAGAATCCAAGTATTCGACAGCCGTACGGGTTTTGGCCTATTGATACTATGAAGTCAACTGGATCGGTTATTTTTAACATTCATGATGTACACTCGTGGCAATTTTAAATATATAATATTTATCTAAAACTTGGAAATGCATGATTAAGTCAATTTTCTTTATGGTGTTGACTCATGGACCGTGAAGACCAGCCTGCTAAACAAGTAGAAATCATTCAAAATGTGTATTGATCAGAACATGTTAAAAAATTCTTGGTTTATCTGGCTCATATATTAAGAAGAAAAAAATATCACTACCTAAAATTCATTTTAATGTGATTAAAGTTTATTGAAGACCGTGGCTAGCAGATTCCATTGAATACAGCCCCACTTTTCGAGTCATCGGTTTAACATTCACTGGAGGAGGCCACAAACTCTTAGGTCATTATCGCACAAGTTGACAATACTAATCCGTAAAGAAGTGGCAACACAAGTACATGTCTAAAGTGTGTGAGTATTTTTATTAGACGTATTTTTTTTTCAAAACTAAAATCCGATATGTTTTTAATTTTTTCGGTTACTATCAGAAATCGAACCCAAATCTAGGTTCAATTTACTATTTTTATATTTCTGAACGAAGTTTAAACGTTGGAGCTTCGTAGATTTCCTGTAGCTTGCAGTACTAAGTGTACTTTGAATAAAAAAGAGAGGTTATCGTATTGTACTCGTATATAATGTGCTCATGTTGTATTTTGGTTAAGAAGGGAGGTTTTTAAGTAGACCATACCAATTAGATGGCCACTAAATTTGTACATGAAAAATTATTTAGCAACATATATAATTTATATAAATCGCATTATTAATAAAAAAATTTACACGTTTATTTATTTTAACTTCTATTGAAAATATCTATATAATTTATTTAAAAAATATATAAAGAAAAGAAAAATACTACGATGCTAATTCAGTCCAAAATTTCAGATTCTTTTGAATTCCTTTATAACCAGAAAAGGAAGCAAAAACAAACAGATTTGATAAATCCAAATATAACAAAGAAAAAGAATGAACTAAGGTTGGAATATTGCTGGCTTAGAGGTAGGAAGGCTGGCCTAGAATATATGAGATATAAAGTCAGGATAAAAGAAAACAGAACGAAATAAATAGATCATTTTGGACGGATGCAGTGTAGGGAAAAGAATCACTCCCTTATATCAAACAAGTTGGGTTAGAGTCAGTTATACTCGTATTAGTTGAAGTCTTACATACATTACTGTAAAGACGATATATAAGGTTGTTGTTTGAACTGGATTGTTTAAAATAATTTAATTGGTCTGTTACAGACGAGTTAAATTTACAAGTTGTGGATGGAATACATATATATTTGCTGGCAAACCTAATTCTTTCGGTATTTATTGAGTGTCGTAAGTGACAACCATCGTGGTCTTGTTGGCAAGAAGCTGGAGTGCTCATTTCGAACTCGTTTTCCGATGATGCCCGAAAAAAATATTTAAAAAAAGGTTACAATCTGGTAAAATAGATTTTGTCGCGTACGTATGACGCATTTGAGTGTTGTTGCACTTGCGTGTACGCAAGTATTGCCAACACGTGCAATGATGAAATGCGAGTTCTATGCCAACTGCAATGGTTCTAAAATCCGAAGTCTCAAGCAATGTTGTCTCTTGGTTACTCTCTCAATATACCCAACGCCAGATCCAGTGTTTTAAGGGTCACTACAAATTAAATACAGGAAGATGCATTCGAACTGCCAAACATATGTTAAGTTAACATAACATTCTGTAGTTATATTTTAATATGTCAAGTGTCATAAAAGTCATACTTTTTTTATTATAAAATAACACAGTTTACAAGTTCAGTATGGAATCTTGAGGCAGGTTAAAGGCGAGAAGTATGAAATTAAAAGAGCATTCATGACAAGATATATAGACAAGATATGTGTATTTACCAAAATAATTTGAGAATAAAAAAAAGATGCATAGATATGTTATTATATTGCATAAATATAAAAGTCCTCGCGACCGGGCTCGCCCTATATTGGTGTGGTGTCCAGATATACCGAAGGGATGTTAAGGGATGAGCCTGAACCTTTTGATAGCTTCTCTCTTCAAAATATGTTCTGTAATTTATTTTCAGATACATGTATTTCTGTGCGATTTCGAAATGTATTGACATATGTTCATAGTATGTTGCAATCAATAAACCTATATATTTTTTTTAATTGACTACTTCTGTGACCAAGCTGGTAAAACACCAATAATCTGAGCCGAGCGTTTTGGGTTTGATTTTCACGTTTGGACCCATTTAAAAAAAACAACGGTTTACTTTGTGTTTTTGACACAATGCTATTCATATTTCTTTTAAAGTTGAATGACATATTACTTTTAAACATAGCAATACACGTAAGTATCCTATGAACATAAATATTTTTGCAAAATATAAATCAACCAAAATTCAATTCATTTTGAGATATTATCAAAAAGTAATACAATGGATTTACGATAGATAGGTACGTGTGGATTTTGTTACAAAACATTAGTTAAAATTTATTGTATTACAAAACATAAGTCAAATTTTATTACAAAAGATAAGTTAAAGTAATACAACGAATACGTACGGATTTTATTACAAAACATAAGTTAAATTTTATTACAAAACATAAGTTAAATTTAACAAATCAGATTTTAGTTACAATGAAGCATGCCCTCTGATATACACGTATATGCTACACACACCTTTTTTTATTTCAACTAAATAATTAGCTAAATATGGATTGATCTCATGTATACCATAAATTTCACACCCTTGACTCTTTGCGGGAATATTCCATTAACGAACCTTTTTCCGGTAAATTTTTGTATTCTTTATTATATAAAGGTTGAGAATTAATATAAGGTTCAAATATTTTTTGCTGTGGCACACATCCATAACTTCCTGCAATAAATTTCATTTAATATCTGTTATCTTCATCGATAAGAATTTTGTAATTTAGGAAGTACGTTCATAGTAGAACGAGATATTGAACGACGAGTAACAATGAGTAACTAAGTCAGTGGGGCGCTAAAAGATATATAGTTTAAACAGTCAGTATTAATATCTAATAAAATAATGGTTAAGAACAACGTATTAGTGTTAAATTTATATATGTGAGTGTAACATGGACATGGAAATAATGGTTAAGAACAACGTATTAGTGTTAACATTTATATATGTGAGTGTAACATGGACATGGAAATAATGGTTAAGAACAACGTATTAGTGTTAACATTTATATATGTGAGTGTAACATGGACATGGAAATAATGGTTAAGAACAACGTATTAGTGTTAAAATTTATATATGTGAGTGTAACATGGACATGGAAATGATGGTTAAGAACAACGTATAAGTGTTAACATTTATATATGTGAGTGTAACATGGACATGGAAATGATGGTTAAGAACAACGTATAAGTGTTAACATTTATATATGTGAGTGTAACATGGACATGGAAATGATGGTTAAGAACAACGTATAAGTGTTAACATTTTTATATGTGAGTGTAACATGGACATGGAAATAATGGTTAAGAACAACGTATTAGTGTTAACATTTATATATGTGAGTGTAACATCGACATGGAAATAATTATTAAGAACAACGTATTAGTGTTAACATTTATATATGTGAGTGTAACATGGACATGGAAATAATGGTTAAAAACAACGTATTAGTGTTAACATTTATATATGTGAGTGTAACATGGACATGGAAAAAATTGTTAAGAACAACGTATTAGTGTTAACATTTATATATAATATGTGAGTGTAACATGGACATGGAAAATTAATGAAAGGAGTCGAGTAAATGCAGTTGTAACACGTGTATTGAGAAGAATATATAATTTTTCGATGTTTGACAGAATAATAATAGAATTTATTAAGGGTAGATATGAACTAAAAGGTAATGTATTTAATAGGGTGATTAAATGCACCTTGAGCTAGTTTTCATATGTTAAACTAAACAACATACTAAATAAAAGCGTTCATCGGAGGCGTAGAAAAGGACGACCGAGAAAATTTTGTTTGCACCAATTCAATAAAGACGTATAGATTTCGAGAATGTATGACAGGAAAGTTTAGCACTCTGTCCCCTTAACGTACCTCGACAGGAATATGGTGTGATGGTTTGTATAAAGGCATCTTTATAAGAGTAAGATACATTTTTTGTTATTTTACGTAAACAGAAACATTTTGTGATCATTTTGACATATAAAGGTACCTTTACGATACGACGTGCTATCCCTCGTAATATAATATAATTATTATATGAGGTGCATGGGTGCGTGGTAATGCATTGGTCTTTCGTGCGGAAGGTCGTCGATTCGAAGTTCCTCCCCTCGAAAAACGCAGGTATTTTTTTCCACCTAGTATTTGGGGGTATAAGGATAACTATGACTTCGGTTATATATATTCTTTGAAATAATGGAAAAAAAAAACATGCAAGTGTGCTCCGATCGTCTTATTTTAGGTATGCCATTGGATCCAGTACAGCGGCATGGCCGGTGAGTTTGCTGGTGTGCAACGGCTCACAGACTTAATAAATAAAGTTCATGGCACAGCTTCGCTTTCCAACTGAATTGACATTGGAATGGCGAGGGGATTATTGTCTACGAGGCCCAGCAACGACGACGAACATAATTATCAGTCATCTTGTAGATGGCAGACGCCTGTGCGAGTATTTGTTTATTGTTTGCACAGCACTTCATTAAGCATATGGTCAGATCAAATCCAAAGTTTCAATGAGATCGAAGTTCCAAGACGATCTGCAAGTTTAATATTCTGTGCCCTCTTTAGAAGTTAAGAAAAAGCAGTATATAAGCTACAAAAGAATATAAATTCAGATGTTAAATGACCTAAAGTAAAAATACTCCAAAATTTAATCCGCCAGGAATAGAACTTGGGATGCCGCGATTGTTGAGAACAAATGTTAATCGTTAGACCACGGCCGCCTACATTTTATTAATATGAAGGTACATTTAAAGTGCAACCTTCTCTTGTCGCCACTCTCCAGTCCACCCATGAGGGGATTATAAAGAGAAAGGGATAAAAGCTTTACGAGTAAAGTATTGGAAAATGTCTTTGTGGGCACTCGCTTGAACGTTGATATTTTAGAATTCATATATCAGAATATAGTTTAGTTTTTCATAGCGTTAAGAACATAAGAGATAATATGCCGTTGAATAATTAATGAAAAATACATTTCTTTTTCTGAAAGATGTGTTTTGAGAGTCCTTCTATGCGCAAGATTCAGTCTTGCTATATTGTGGGATTGTCTGTGTGGTGGTATGTGTGTGCTTCTTTTGATTATAATTTTGTATGAATCATGTAAACGATTTGATGTTTATACAGAGTATAAACATCAAATCATACACCTTGTGTTTCGCATTGATGTGCACTGTTAATTGAAAATTTTAATATGTAATATTTTGATGATAGTAAGAAAACAAAAAAAAAACGATCATATGGGTAAAAACTCGTTGAAGAAAACGTTACTAGTTAAGGGATAATTTTTCAGGTAACATCGGAAATCATATGCAGAAATCTAGTTGTAAGGCTACTTCTACTAGTTTTACCAACTAGCTACAAAAGTCGAAAAAAATACAATCTAGACTAAAAATAAGAATTAAAAATTTATTTATCGGGTATTTTAAGTGCATTTCAAAACCAATTTGTGATGTCGAATATTAAAAATAGAGGTTCATCGTCAATACTTGTTATTTGAAAAATTGTGCTTATGTGGGTTTTCATAGAACAGTGTAGAAAATAGTAATCAATATGCATATTTAATAGAAATATCGTAGTTTTTACAGACGAAATAAACTAAAACCGGAAAAGTCCTTCTCCGGCATTTCCGGAATCTTAGGTACTGACTAAAATACTGGTTATTCCATTTTCATTCTGTCAATTTTTTTAATTTGACTAACTTTCTTTTATATATTTTCTGTCAGTGTTTAGTTAGTCAATTAGTCATTTCATGTACTTTACGTGTTTGATGCGTCATATGTGTCTGAATTATGTTGAAATTTTAAAGATGTTGATCTATGCTTTATATGTCGTTTAGCTCACGACTGAGCATCGGAACTTCCGTGAAAGCTCTTGACGACTTATCCATCCCTGCACTACGTAGTTCGAAGAGTAGGGGTTAAGGGTAGTCGTGTTGCGTCTTTTACTTGATCAGTCTAAAGCATTGGGGTTCTCCCACTTGTGCGTCGTCCTTCCACGCTTTTGTTGATCACAAGCCTCTACAAACTGTCTCGTTAATCATTAATGTGTGTCTAAAAAGTTGAAGAACTCATTGTAGGTAATCTGTCAGTGAGTCTTTTGTCGGAGCATATAAGTTATTGCTATTTTTTAATTTAATCGATTTTGCTGTGTTTTGCAAAGGGCATATAAATGTTGTATATTTATACCGACATATATTTTTAAATATACTACTTTTAAACTTTAAAGAGATCATTTTTTTATCCTCGATCATTTATACATTATTTCTCTATCCGCCTTGTATGTGGGATGTGGGATTATATAATTTATGTTCAAATTTCCAAAATATTTTGACATTTTGAAAACATTGATAAGAAAGTACAAACTTTTATGACGTGTTTCGAAAATGTATGACAGAAGTTTGTGAGAATAATTTTGCGTGTAAGATATCTGCGTAAGCAAAAACAACAAGAAATTGGAGGCTTCATTTAAATCATGGCCAAGTTTACCCTTAGAAAGGAGGCAGGCATTGTTGGAATGTGCCAAGTTAGCTTCTTATTGAAATCGAAAAGATTTCCTCCGAGATAAATTAAAGCAATGAAGTAGTTACTCTTGCTCTCTGCAAGTTCATTAAGGATTTTCTATTCCGATGGTAAAACTTTATATCTTGAGAAAATTTGAGTTTAAGTATTTCCATAAACAACGCAATGAATTGTTTTATTAAGAATGACTGATGATTTTTGGTATGAAGTTTTTGGAATTTCTTAACTAAAAGTTTTTATATTAAAGTTTGAAAACTTGTTCCAATTATAATCTCATTACGTTGATTCTGTGAATCAATATTTTACATTAACAATTAAAACAGGGACAGAAACTCTCACTTTTGACACAGTTACAACAAAGATGATATTTATTCACATGTGTTATATGTAACACTTCCGGGCTCTTAAGTATTTTTTTTAAATCAGCTAGCTTTGGTTTTTTAATACTTATTGGTTACATGACCGTGTCTTTAATATAGTATATGAAAATAATATTTAAAAAAAACTGACAAAAATTGAAAATAAATCTCAAGGAAAATATATTTCAGAAAATGCATATTCAGATGGAGCAGAAAAAGAAGGCAGTACTGATGTGATCATGTGAATAGGAGGCAGTACTGATGTGATCATGTGAATAGGAGGCAGTACTGATGTGATCATGTGAAAAGGAGGCAGTACTGATGTGATCATGTGAATAGGATGGCCAGTGTCAAAAGGAGGCAGTACTGATGTGATCATGTGAATAGGTTGGTCAGTGACAAAATTCCTTACATCGTGGCACATATGTTATGTTAAGATCCACATAGGACATTGCAAAGCAGAAGGATCGCTTAAAAAGTGATAAGGCAGTTGGATGTCTACGTCCTAGAAATTATTTTTGAAATAAAACAGAACCAAATCCATATCAATGAGATAAAAACATAAAAAAAACAAGAAGATGAACACGTTGGTACGGTGATTCCAATTCCCATTGACTTCCCATTTTTTAAAATGGATTCCAGTTTTGTTATCACTCAAGGCCTCTTTAACTTTTCTTAGATTGGTTGGTAGAGATTGTCCTAAGAAAATACACTCGTTAGTTTCTGTATTCAATGAAAGTGTTATACAACACAAGAAAACAAATGTATATACTAAATTAACAAATATAAACTGACACCGTGCAGTTATTTAGATTCACAGATTTTTTTATAAATTTTCAACTGATAGTAATATTTTATCACTTAAAATTCCTTCATAGGCTATTTTAGAAATAAGTTATTTAGCACTTCATTGTACAAATATACTATTGAAGGGTTTATTGCTCTACGAGAATCTCTTCTAGTCAACTAGACAAGAATAACTCATCTGGATCAACTATTCCCTTAAAGCTAACAAAGTTTTTGGTTTCAAACGAACAGTAAAAAAGTCAGAATAAAATTATTTAGCAAATAAAATGTAAGGAAAACACAACGTTTTTTTTTTAAATATTACCTAGGAAAAAAAACAAAGAAATAATATAAAAAGAACCATTTCAATAGCGCCGTTTAAAGAGCACTCTTTCTTTAAGGGTTTTCCAATTCGGAACTTGAAACCAGTATCATTGACAGATTTAAAATACTTAAAAATTAATATTTATATGTACGAGTATATAAGTTGAGTTTGAGGACAGGAAGGTAGGTTTAATAGAATTAATACAACAAATCACGCTAAATTATTAATAAAATATGTAATGCTATTTTATTTACTATTTGAAATAAACCATTGATGGTGCAAGTTTGTGGGCAACTGGTTCCAGAATGTACATGGTGAAATTGAACTTTATTTTCAGTGCGCCAAGTGTCTCTATACCTTTCAGTCAGCCTTCTTGACCTTCTTGACCTGTGATTATGTATTTAGCCATGGTTACGCCCATGCTACCTTGTTTTTGCGTCATCTGATGATAACTTTTATGTTGCAGGTATGTCAATATGAAAGCTTTTGACCCTGTCTGGATTTTTCTTCGATGGTACGTAATATTCTCATCTCAAATGTTCGGAAAAGGCTCATTGTTTTACTGTGTTGTATTACACGTTCATTGTATAGCAATCTCTTCCAACCAACTAGAAATATATTAAAGAGATCTTTAGATAAAATTAGACTGGAATTATTTTTATAAAAAATCTGCGATACAGCGGGATTTTAACCCGCAACCTCTGTATCGGAAGACAGGCGTCTAACCTTCTAGACCACGGAAGTCGTTTTTGTTATAGTTGTGTCTTATACAAATTCTTCGACCACAATTTATGTCAACAATTTTTCGGCTACAATTCTGGGAACACATTTTTTCGATAATTCAACCACAATTATACGGCCACTATTCTTCGACTACAATTTTTGACCACAATTTTACGCCAACAATTCTTCCCGGCCACAATTCTTCTAAGCCATAATTCTAACCTCACAACTCTTCACCTGAAAATTGTTTTACTACATATATTGGAAAAAAGTTTCTTGATAAATGGGTATATATTTATTGATATAATTATTACGTAATAATATTAAAATCATCAAAATTTTAGGTTTAAATTTTGAGAAAAATATTAAGACCAAACCTTCATTGAATTATTAATGATCTAAAAGGCTAACATATACAAAATAGTTTTTATTTCAACTTCCTGCCAACTTCCGCCAGCCAATCATTAAATATTCTTGGCGTTACGGACATTTATAACTTATTTATTTTTATTTCAACAAAAACCTATTGAATTAAAAAAAATCGTGTTTCATTATACTTGTTCCAGAATCAAAGCGGAATCATTATTTAAAAAAAACTGTTCAGGAAAAAAAAAAATGAAACGTTACATATAAAGAATAATATAAAGGTGCATATTCTATTCGTAGGCAAATATAAAACAATCCGGTAAAATGCCATTTTAAATTAAAACAGTCCCATTGGTCAAAAATATTTTTTCCAATGTATTCCCTTACGGCAATTGATTTTCCGAGTTAAGAATTGTAAGGTAAGAATTGTGACCGGGAAGAATTGTTGGTGAACACTTGTGGTCGAAGAATTGTGGAGGAAGATTAATTCAAGATTCGTTGTGCAGTATAGATAAACAAAGGAACACTCAGTTCAGTCAATCGAAACTTTCTCATTCATGATATTTTTTGCCTTAATTTACTCGAATTATATTAACTTGCATTTGTGCAGCCGCGTTAGTTGTATTCTTTCAGAAAATATCAACTTAAATGCGGAAAGTGACTGCGACAATAATGCTATGCTAGAGCGTACCACGGAATGACCCACTCTGCAGCCAAGAGATTGACGAGTTGTGATGAAGGAAAGTGAAATTGTGTAGTGAACGTTTAGACGGAAGATGTTTCACCTATCTAGGGCCTTCGAACTCTCTCTCTCTCTTAGGAGTAGGGAGAGTCCAAACAATCCAAAGAGCAAGGTTCTCCTCGCCATGATCAAGTTTTAACTGTGTTTATTTTCCAATAAATTAAATTTAGTAGCTACGTTGTTATGAGATCTATGTATATATTCACTGATTCGCTGTCGATTAGAGTGCGGCACAATCAAATGCAACCAAATAGAAATTCAGAACTCACTGATGGTACAGTGAGTCCAAAATACATTTCTCTACCAACTTTATTGCAGGTAATGTGGATTTTATCTATGACTCTATCCTAAATTTTTTGAAAGAATATGTTTGACTACTGCCTTTTAAGTGTAAGAATTGATCTACATACCCGTTTTTATCTATACAAATTGCTAACAGGATAAGTACTGGACCACTTTTTTATTCCAAAGGCGTTTTGCCAACTGGGCCACGGAGGTCGTTTAATTCAGATATTTTGAGGGGAACTTTAAGAATGAAATGGTTGATTATTTGTAGTTTTTATTGAATTTTAATGACCACGAGTAACGAGAATTTCTAACACTGTAAATAAAGACGTTTGTTAACTAACATTGTTGTTTATGTCTAAGCAAAGTTCTAATTTCAAATTTCTCAAAACATGTCTAGTGCAAAATATATTGTATATTATTAATCATAATAATAATAGTGACTATTTCTAAAGCGCAGTTTAAAGATCAGACACTCCTTAACCCTTTCCTTACGATGATAAAAATAATACGCGTGCTCCGGTGTTGGGTAGTGAGTACGCAATAAAAAATTAGCGATTTTAAATCGGAAAAATAAGAACATTCATAGATAATTCCCTTAATTAATTATAATTGAAGTTAAAAATTATAATAATTGAGACTTATTTGCTGAAAACATTAAAAAGCCATCTGAAAACATTAATAAACGCTCACGGAACGGGCGTACGTCTAACCTATTTGCAAGCCTAGAAGCTGCTAGTGGCGCGGAACGTCAGTCGCATACCCCGGCGCTTACGCCTTTGCTTGCGACGTTGAGACAATTCAGCTCCTCGCAATTCAGTCTAGTATGCAAGAGTGAGATGCGAATATAGTGTCGCGCTTCCCGCATACTATTCACCTATCGTCAAGACGAGGCACTCGCAGCGTTTAAATGCGAATTTGTTTTCGATCTTTACAAAACACCTCGATGTAGTCGATAAATTCTGATTATTATTAATATTATTTTTTAAATCAATGCGTAAATATATTATGGAGGAATACCTAAAATCTTAACCTTGTATTTATTATATTAATAGAGATATTGATGGTTATTAGAAGCAACGTGTAGAAGATACCCAGCACAGGGAAGGAAAGGTTAAGGGCGCTCTAGTTCGAGATTCCAACACGCTATTATTGACAGATTAAAAATAAATATATGTTAGTTAAGTGCACGGATAAGGAGATGGTGGTTGCATCCATTAGATTAGGAACACCGTTTAGAAAAAATATATTTGATACGAAAACTACAGAAAACTTACCAAGTAAAGAAGCAGTATAACGAAACCTTTATATATCTTCCGATATGTGATTATAACGATGATCTCCGTGGCATAGTTTGTAAGATGCTTGTCTGCCAGCCCGAAGTTTGCAGGTTTGATTTCCGTTGGCACCCAGATTTTTTTTAAAAGGATTCTAGTCTGCTTTTCACTTAAGGCCTCTGAAATATAATTCTGATTGATTGTAAGATATTGCTACATGGCAACAAGTTTGACAGATTGTACTGTATGTAACGAAAATGAAATACAATAATACTATAACACATTCGGCATTAGGCGTAGTGTTGTGTATGTGTGTAATTTTTTTTTAAATATTAATTTTTCAAAGACCTCTCAAAAAGGTTTGTCTTCTAGTGCTTCCTTAAGCTGCACACGCCACACATATCACACTTAAAGGCAGACCTAACACTTAAAGATATACCTAATACTTAAAGGCAGACCTGACACTTAAAGGCACACCTTTCACAAGACCAATAACGCAATAAATCTCATCATATTATCAAGCTTCATAGGATCGATTCGTAACAATCAATTTTCTTCCCCTAAAAGCTCTTCTTTTTTCTCAAGGAAGATTTCTCAGACACAGACTCGAAAGTAACAATGGAGACATCCAATTTTTCATCTTCCCAGTGTCATGTCAGGTCCCCCCAACGTTGAATATCACCTTAGAGTAGACATCTTTGTCCGTTAAAGGACTTGAATACGAAGATACACTTTTTTTAATCAACCCGTTTGCGACACTTGAGCCAATACATATTTTTTTAAGTAGAAAAATAACACAAATAAGTTCAATATATTTATTTATGTTTGCACAATCGTTTTACCATGATCACATGGTTAACATTTTAAGCCCTGAAACGAAGGTTTGGAATTTGGTTTAGCGCCCCTGTCGGATTTAACTTAAACCTTAGGAAAACCATGAAGGGCAGGGCAGTAATCCTTCATAATTCCTCTTTAGCTCTCATTGAGTACTCGTATGTTACATAACCGCTTATTATGAATTCGGGTCTATAGAAAATCAAAGTGAAATAAGCAAATTGAGAATTCTTAAAAAAAAAACATAAATTTTATTGTATTACTGTATTATTCAAGATCTATCCATACAATTATTGAAAAATCCAATCATTCTTGTTCTATGTAAGCGTTCTTCCATTAAAAACAAACCTAAGTTCTTTGCCACTATAAAATAAGTATTCGACAATTACGTTAGTCTACTTGGTAAAATTTGGTAATATTTTGTGACATACGAGTATATACGGTCTGTCAAATCAAGCGGTTTTTTTTATAAATTTTTTTTAATTCTTGAATAAAACATACAATTTGCTTTGATTTCAATAAACTTTTTATTGGCCATTGAATTATAATGTATGATATTTAAACACAAAAAACAATGTCCGCCAAATGGTCACCTCGTGCAGTTCCATAGATGTCCACTCTTTTGTCAAAATTTTCGATGACATTTTGGCATAATTGCGGTTCTAGCTCATCAATAACGCGAATAATTTCGTCCTTGAGCTCAGAAATTGATCAAGGGTCATTATTATATACCTGACTTTTCACGTAACTCCAGAGAAAATAGTCCAACGGTGTCAGATCACATGATCTCGATGGCCAATTAACATCACCGTTTCTGAAGATAACAGTACATAAAACAATTCAACAATTTGAACACGTTGTCGTATTGTATACGACTCTATTTTTATAAATGCCATACATTACACTTCTCAAATGACACAAGACCCAGACAAGTTCGCGACGCCATCTGTGTTTTATCCAAGAATTAAAAAAACATCTCAATTTGAAAGACCCTATATATACTCATACCATATATATGATATACATATATTGAACTTTAATTAACATATTAATATTAAATAATTTAAAACAATGACTTTGTAATTTATTATTACAATTGCTTTTTGTATCTTCATGTTAGTTTAAGACAAAGTTTAGTATTTTTTGTCAATAATTTTAAGTACTTGTACCATATAACTTGTCATATGTTCATTTGTATATACAAGACACTGTTGTAACGTTAAATAAATAAATTAATTACGCCTTCAATGTTATCAGTACAACCTGCTTGAATTATTGCTATGTGGCAAACTCGTAATCTGCTTTATTTCACGCATATAATTTTATGATTCACGCATATGAAAATATTTTAGAAGGCTTGTTGTAGAATTTTTTACAGGGACCCATTTTTTTCAGCAACACGAGGAATCGAACCCAGGACCTCAAGAATGTAAGATAAGCATCCTGCCAACTAAACCACAAAGATATTTTGTAAATGATACAAGTAAACCATTGAAGTAAAGATATATTTTTTTATTTCTTCATGGTTGTCAAGATATTGATTATGCACTCACATGGGATGATCAAAAGAAAATCTTCCCAGATGAAGAATTGGCACAGAGCATACACCATTTTGCATGTGTAGTGACATTCAATCAATGTTGCACCTGATGGCTTGTCCACTGTACCCCGTTAGCTACTTTAAAGACGACCTGATGAATAGAAGTTTTACGGATACGATATATATCTGTTGTTATCGGTATGATTGAAAAAGTAAAGAATTTCTTTATTTGTATTTATCGTGTTGCGACTAAGACCCGTGTAAAAGAGGATATGTGAGTAGCGAAGAATTTTATCCATAACAGATAAATCTAGAGAGAAAATATTCGAAAAGCCAATCCCAGGTAATAGGCTGGAAATAAGCAGAATAAGAAGGGTGGTGATCTGGAATCTAAACTTGTAACATATATGCAAAATTGACACCTTCGAATGTATTTTTTAATAGTTATAAAGATGCAAATATATCATTAATGAAAGGAAATATGAATTACTAAGGTTTCTTTGTCATCATTCTTTGTTGAGTTTTCTGCGGTTTGCTTACCAACTATGTTTTTCTGAACATATGCAGACACAGGAAAGTACTTAATATAACGGTTGCAGCTTATACTTATATTTCTATTTCTATTTCTTATGTAATTTTTTAATCTACCAAAACAGTGGATTCAAGGTACAAGTGAGAGCAAAGAGTTTGCTCTCAAAACGGCACTATATAAATAAAAAAATTTAAAAATTATTTAATGTTATTTTAAATTCATATTTATTTTTCATGAATTAAAATTGATTTAACAAATCCAAATTGGTGATGAGGAAATATTAAAGAACATGGCTGGAAGATAACATTATCTTTGACCCCATTAATCGAGCTTTCATTCTTTGTACATGAAAAATAAATCTAGCATGTGAGTTTTTATTGTAAGGTATTTTTTTATCTGACTAGGACAAATAGCGACAAGGCGTGATGGTGATGATTTATTCAATTTATTTTGTCTAGTGCAAATCAGAAACAAATAATACTGTTATAATATCTGTTAAACTAAAATGGGAATCTATAATACTTAGATATATTAATAAAGTTACATATTTCTCGATAAATTTTCTCTCTAATGATTTATATTCTACAAGATAAGATACCTTTCTTAAGCTCAATTATATTAGTCTCGTATTTGGATAATATTTTACATATAGCCATGATTTAGTAGAAGATATGTAGAATACATGATTTGTTTAAATAATATTGATGCTTCTGTCACAAAAGCAAGTAGCAATTTAGGAAAATATCGCTTATTTCCTATATAAATGGCTTTTTTCAGTGTTATCACTCAAAATATATTTTCTTCTCTATCAATATTTATGAATCTTTTAAGGAACGCAGTCACGTGGTAAAGTGTTTTCCGTTATGAATGAGCTGTCAGAATCATTTACTTGTCAAACGTTACGTCACGTTTATATTCTATTTTTTTTAACTATTTTTAATGTCAAAGTTTGGCCCAGGGGTCAAAATTCTGATCTTTAAAACAGTATGCTGTCTTGTTAAACGCCGTAGCTTTGTCACTAGGATAAAAATAGGCTTGGTGTATAGGTGTGAAACGAGAATATGGAAGAAGACTGAATAGAGTCGAATAAATGCTTAAGAAATGCGTACACGTAGAAAAATCATGGGGTGACAATGTAGGACAGTCATCATAATGAAGTGGTAAAGGATGAATAAAAATTTAAGGCTGATGTACTGAGTAAGATGAAGAAGAGCACTTTGAAATGATTTGGTAGAAAACAAATGAATGAAGAGGAACTAACAAAACAAATATACAGTGCAAATATGACTCAAATACAAAGTAAAGTATGGTTAGAACAAGTGTATGGTATTTTGAAAGAAGGAAACATAAAAAGACAGATGTTTATTTGTGTAGAAAGGTATATGGAGGTAGAAAAGCAAAATATGTTTAAAGGGATTGAAAATTATGGCATTCTGTACTCTTTGCCTTTCCTAATAAGGAAATGGTATGTTGGTATATACGTATGTTTGTTAAATCTTAGTAGTTAGAGCAGGTTCCCATAAAAAGAACGTAATGGGTTTGGGTCCCGTTTGCAAAAATTCAATTATTTAATCATATATTCAAGGTGAGGAATTTGGCGCACCCTTTTTATACTATTAAAAAAAATATGTTTAAAATTTACCTTGAGGTTTTATTTTTTGCGGATTTATAAATTTGATGAAAATTTATTCGATCCGATCAAAAAACTTTCTAACGAAATACGTAAAATGGGGACAGGAAATGGCAAAAAAAAAACAAGTTTTGTGCGGTTTTAATGGAAAAGATTTAAAATATTAAAAAGCTTTTAAAATTTCATCGGATTACTCAACTAACAGGCATTAGCATGCAGAATAAATTTGCCCCGCGGGACACTCCGACAGCATTTATCGCATTTGTGGTGAGAAAGAATCTAACATTTTTTTCTCATCTTTGCCATCTCATGTTACTGATCTTTATAAAGAAGCTTGGAAGGCTTTATTTAACGTCAAAAAAAAAGAAAATATTAAAACTCGAGGGCTTATTTCTTAGGTATACATATTTTAAATATAAATTAAAATTAGACCTACATGATATCATGTAAATTTTTATGACTCATCGAGAAAAATATTTTCAAGTACGGAATTATAAATATTTTTACGTTACGGATTCATTTATAAAGATTAAAAACACAGCTCTGACCTATATTACAACCACCAATGTGTTATTCAAGACATTAAAAAAAAAAAGTGACGTCAATGCCGCGCTCGCTGAGTTGAGTTGCAGCTTATTACAAATATAGTTCTAACATGTGTAATTTTTTAAAAGTGTATCGAACAATTAATTTATATTTTTTTAAAACGAATTGCACTGAGTGCTTTACCAATAAAATATTTAACAACAGAGCTATATATTCGGAGTTGTGGAGTCGGAATCAGTGTCGGAGTTGAGAGATGTTATTCTAAAATCGACTCTAACTTAATTGTTTTAAAACTTATGGTTATATAAATTACATTATAAACTATGTACTATTTAGTTTAAATTCCGTGTTCTATAATGAGGAATCCCCATAGATATTATTTCCAAAAAACCGACGCTCCATCGCTTTAAAATTTTTGTGAGTTTTACAGCTTGTGTGAGCTTAACAGATGTGTGAGCTTAATAGCTTGTGTGAGCTTAACAGCTTGTGTGAGCTTAATAGCTTATGTGAGATTATGCATTTCGCATAAACATTAAGTTAGTATATTATTTTGTTTATATTGAGATAAAACTTGATTATTTAATGCACTTTTAACTAAAAAATATACAAAATACTTTATAATTTAATTGTATTATAATATCAATTTGTTTCAAACATTGTTTTAATAGAAATTTCAAATCCTGTTTATTTTAAGATAACATTAGTCTGTCTCTGTTTTACCAAAACCTGATTCCTACTAAAAATGAAACAGCTCGAATACCAAGAGAGATTGAATAATTTTGAAACTTATAAAAACCTCTGTTTACCCTATATCAAAGACATTACGTCACATCATTAAGTAAAACATATGGTTTGCAATATGGTTTATGTACCATACTATAATTAAAGTAGGAGTCGGAGTCAAACATTTAAAATTTTTGAAGTCTTAAAAGTTTTGATCGGAAATATATTTTTGATCGACTCCACAACACTGCTTAACACTACCTTAAACATATGACTTAACGATGTTAATAAATATATCAAATAAATAAGAAGTCGATTAATAGTAATATATTTTAGTAAGTAAAAATAAAATATGTTATTACACACATTTGCTTACTTTTAATTTTTTTTGTGCAGTGTACTCTTTCATCCAACAATACAATTGTTTTAAAAAGGTTTTAGTGAAAGTAAGTTGATCCACATTGATGACGTTGACAAAAAAAAACTCGAAAAATCAACAAACAAAATCAAAAAAAAAAAGACAAAAAAACAAATATATATTTAACAAGGTCATCCATGGCTAGAATATAGTTGTGGAGAAAAAAATGTTGGAAAACTTGAAAAAAAAAACACACTTTATCACTGAAGAGAGATGTAATATTTTTTTATGCACCTTTTCAAGTACGTCAATTATAATTTGAGTCTATATTAACCATCAGTTCGTTTTATAGTTAAACAGCATGAGCAGTAACGAACGAAGTGAAAAAAGTAATAGCACATATGTTAAGGCAATGGAAAAATAAAACATTGGAGTGGGATAAGCTTTCAAAAAGCCTGGGCTCATCTTATTACGTTTTCCAAATCAAAATACACCCCGACCTTTCCTATTGAGAGCAAGCCCGGCCGCAAGGTCGTTAGAAGTTTTATGAGTCTACACTCAATGCTATTAAGTTGTGGCACTGGTATATACTCAATTAAGTAGTACCAACTTGTAACAGATGTACCTTGCCTTGACGATCTAAAAAAAGTCAAACCAGATTAGCATGTGCATCGTTATTTGGTATCGGATGATCTTTAATAGAAAACCTTTTTCTTTTCTATTTAATGAATAAGTTTTTGTTTATCTTAATTAGTAACTTGATTATAAACGTGTTATCTGTTATGGTGACGGTGTATTGATCGTTGCAGAATCTGAAAATGGCCGTCAAAAAAGGTTCCATCTTTTAACACAAAAACTTAATATGACCATATCTGTAGAAAAACTAAATGTTTATCAATTTCGAAATGACAGTCAAATGCCAACTTACTCGTATGATTGATGACAAACTTAAACACGAGATGAAATTAAAATATGTAGGTGTAAAGTAATACAAAACTCAGTGAGAATTTTCTCTACAAAAATATAGGGAGTGAAGTAAATAAAGTCACTACTTTCTCCGGATACCTCAAATATGTGATCTGGGAACATAAGTATATAATTGACAGAAATGTACTAATTAACAAAGCATGTGTGAGGCCAATCACGAATTTTGATATATAGCTAGTGTGAGGACTATATTTTTATTTAGAAACACAGTTATAAATCCTCTAAAAGGCATTCAAGATAAATAACATAGTATGCGGCCTCGATATTGTAAATTCCCGACATATCATGTTTTATGAAACACGTGGTGTCGATTGATGACTGTCCATGCGCTTTGCTTTGTAAACAAAAAGATCGAAATATCATGAAATACTGGAATGTTCTAGAATACTCCTAGGTGGTCACCCTCGCAAAGTTATTGTCTTGAAAATATAATAGCAAGATATCTTAAGATCCAAACGGTTGAGGATTGAATAATAAAATATCCAAAACCCTATGCCGAATTGTAAAGAATTCCATTGTCATTGTTTGTTAAAATAAAAGGGGGCTAATAAAGTCTGCTTTTGAGTCGAGACACCGGTGGCTGTCTGGGCAGCCAGGTACATTTTTCTGGAATGATCTTGCAATGACAACATCGTGAAGTACAATTTTTGTTCACGATGGCGCCACTCGTATTGGTGAGAGAGATGGAAAGAATTGTCGCCTCTCTCTCGGGATTTGCTTGCTTAGGGAGAGGATGGCTCTCCAGGAGCCCTTTTCCATTCGAGACGCGGTGCGGTACGGACGCTGGTTCAACGCTGCCCACACGGAATACTGCCAGACTTATTCGCTGACTTTCTCTGCTGTATCACAAACGCTTCAGGACATCTTCAATTTTGGGTGAATATTGTTCCTTCTATTTAGTGCTGGATTTCAGACAGGACCTTAAGCCCTGGCTTAACTTAAATTCTAATTTGCTATTGTAAGCCCCCTTGTTAAAATTCACAACACAATCTTCGAGCCATTGATTCGGGAACCGAACTCAAAACTTTTTTTTCTTGACATACGTTCAAGTTTATTTTATTTAATCCATTTATATAATAAACTGTTTTGTTTTTAAAATTATATCTCGTTTAATTGTGCCCCTTGTCCCGCTGAGAATTGAGAGGGAGTTACTCAGAGTGCCAATAACCCTACGAACTCCTGAGATTAAAGAGTACTTGCCTCTTTAAGAAGCCGGCTGAACAGAGCAGGCGTCACACATGGTAAGATTGGAATTTGGTAAACTTGATTTACGTAAACAAATGTGTACATCTTATTGTTTCTAAAAAATAGGAAAAGGTCTGACACTAGACTATATACTAGTATCTATGCCTTCGATAAGTCCTCCGATTCTCTAAGCACATTGTTCGTGGTCAAAGAAACAACCTCCCTGGCCTAGTTGGAACGACACCTGTTAGCCAACCCGAAAGCTGCGGATTCAAATCCCACTATAACCCAGATTTAAAAAAAAGAATTGTAGTCTGGTTTTTATTTAATGTCTCTTTAACATCTTTCTGGTGGGTTGGAAGATATTGTTACATGGTAATAAGCTCAGCAGATTGTACTGTATAGTACATTAGTGTAAAACAATATGGTCTGGATAACTTTATGGTTATTGAAGGTGGGAAAGGACGACGCACAATGGGGAAAAATCTAAATACGTTGGACTTGCAAAATGAGAGCAGCAACTGGACTACCATCAACAAGCGGAGTGCAGGGATGAATGAAAAGGAGTCGTCAGAGGCTATCATGGAACTTACGATCTACACGACAGGATTGGTAGATAAATATATCTTGGTATTTTGCAATCTTTTCTGAAGCTTTTCATTGCATTAGTTCGGAACTTATTTTTTGTTGCATGTTGCTGTATTGCAAATACAAAAAAAATAATTCTAGAGCAAATACAACAAAAACAAAAAGTATGCTCAAAGCTAATGAAATAAAACCCCTACGAGCTATCATATATAAGGTAAAACACTTACGTATAGATCTAGAGAGCAGAACAAGATAATCAAGATCTCGTAATTTATTTTTATCAAACACTGTTTATTCCACTTTTTTATGACGGTATAACCCTACCGGTTTCAAGGCTTTCACCTCATCTTCAGGGGAGCGCAAAAAAGACTAAATGTTGTTCGAACTGGCACCGATATACACGCTTCAACGGTTGGGGGCTGGGGGGGGGGGAGGAGGAGAGAAAGGCATGGGACAAAGGCATGAGACGATGAGGTGAAAGCCTTGAAACCGGTAGGGTTATACCGTCATAAAAAAAGTGGAATAAACAGTGTTTGATAAAAATAAATTACAATGTCTTTAAACCTCCACAATGTTAATGCCTTAACTATAAACAACAAATCAAGATCTCTTTCAACAACTACCCTAGAACAAATCTCTCCCATCTTCACGCCGTACAACATGAAGAAACCCTTCAACATCACATTCCCGCTTGGATCATGAAGTTATATAAAAGCTAACAGAACCACAGCAATCCTCTAATCGCTGCCCTACGGGCTCACGAGAGTAAGTCCGACCTACCTTTACTTTATAAGCACAGGCTTCTGAAGCATCTTCTTTGGCATGAATAGTCTACCTACAATATTAGCTGGGAGGATCAAGGTTTGGGTAAATGTTATGGAATGTAAGTAATATGAACGAGTGGATATGTACGTGTTAAATAATAAGTTGTAAAAATTGTTATCTAGTAATAAGTTAGTTTGTAGGTGTTAACTTTTTCTTAGAAATTATATTTTAAGTTTATTAAAACTGAAATTAAATGTAGGCAATTTAAATGAAGTTAGTTCAATATTATTATATAAAAATTTGATTGTTTATTAAGACATAAATTTGTGTATAGCTATAGTATTTGGCAAATGTTTGTGTTATAAATTACTTTATTAAATAAAAAAAAATTTGAATCTCCCATATCCAAGAAATATGTCAAGTAGAACAGTGCTACTCAAATGGTAGTTTGTGGGTCAGAGATAATCGTAGTAGTGATAAACCATAACCTTAATAAGGTTTAATTATTTACGTATTGTCAGGACTGTATTTGATAAATTGCATAGTTCACATCCCCGATATTAAATTCCCAACATTTCATGCTTCCTGAAACATGTTTCTCGAAACAAAATAATTTAGTATATTTTTAATACTGTCGCTAAGATTAAGTCAATAAAAGAAAAGGTTCTCTTAAGTGGTCACCGCCTTGGAGTACAAGATTATATCCTGAATTGTAAAGAATTCCATGGTCATTGTTTGTTTAGGAAAAGGGCCTATAATAAATTCAATTTTGTTTTGGTTATACAAATGGAATATTGCACCGCCAACTTAGGTGGTCGGCTCGGGTTGTAAAACTACATCCCGGATTGTAAAGAATTCCATGGTCATTGTTTGTTTAGGAAAAAGGTCATAAAAAATCCATTGCTCAAGGAAGCAATAAATACTGTCTAGAAGTTATACCCTTTTGATGAATTCTAAAAGATACCGATCTCAATTGTCTTTTAAAAATAAAGTATCATGTCTATGACGTTACTATGTGAAACTATTATTTTAAGTGAGAATGAGTACATGTAGCTTCTCTTTCTCGCAAGTGGCTATAAAAGGCCAGAAACTTCACGAGGAGCCCTCTTGTGCCTCCAGATACGACACGGTTAGGACGTCTCTCCAGAAACAGTGTTTGTACGGAAGACAGCCAGACTAGTTTTCTTCGTATATCGCAGAAGTCCAGGACTCCAATTACAATTATCGGTGACAATTATTCCTTTTATCTTAATGTTGGATTTCGTCCGCACATTTTAACCATCGCTCAACTTTAATTCAAATTGTTATTGAAATCCCCTTTTGCTAATCGACAACACGATCTTTCTAGCCAATTTTAAACTTTTTTTTCTCGACATTCGTTCGAGTTTTTTTTATATTTTTTTCTTTTTTCTTTTTCCATTATATAATAAACTGTTTCATTTAAAATTATACTTTGTTTAATTGTGTCGCCTTGTCCAATTGAGAGGGAGAGAGAGTTACTCAGAGTTACAGGAATCTAACGAATCCCTGAGATCTAAAAGGTACTTGTCTCTTTAAGAAGCCGGCGGAGCTGAACGGGCGTGTCATACCTCATATGATGGTAATGTTTTATAACTAATTTATGTATTGAAATGTGTACAACCTAATATTGTTTTAAAATAGGAAAGAGGTGTGACATATTGGCCCCCGAACGTGTGGCGTATTTTACTCTGGTATCTCTGATCTCTCGCTAGACAAGGTTTTTATTTATAATTTGTTTTGTGTGTTTTAAATAATAATTTGTTTACAGGAAAGTGTTTTATATGTATTTTTTTGTGTGCGACCGTTTGTTTTCTCTATTTTGTTCCCACGTGTTGCGGGCTCCAGTTTGGTAAGGAGTCGTTTTCGAGTTTTTTTTTTTTTTACTATTTTAATTGTGAATAGAATTTTAGTTAATCGAGGGAAGAAAAAGATTAGATCTTAGTTAACTTTCTCTAAATATTTCATTGTAAGGAGTTGTGTGTTCCTTATTAAATTCGATTTAAAAGTCAGTGTGTTTAGAAATTTGAACCACGTGTCTGCAGCGTTTGTTTTTACTGTTCGTCACCACGTGGCCATTTTGTTCTCCCGTGTATACGGGCTTCATTTTGGTTAAACTGTTTCTAAGTTGTTTATTAACGAATCGTGAATAGATATTTAGTTAATCGAGGGAAGAAAAAGAATAGATTTTCTAGTTAACGTTCGCTAAATATTCTGTTTGTCAGGAGAATTGTGTTCCGATTTATTTGAGACCAATCTCATATTAAGAGAGTTCGTGGGTAGGCAAGGCGCACGAAACGCTTATCTTTCGTGAAATAATTCGCTGTTCGGTTGGCCCAGTTTTTCGGGTTTTCTTTCAAGGATTAATCATTTCTTGGTGCTCGGTTTCTCGAAATATGGAAAATTTCAACGGTTTAATATTGCAAAAAGTAGAAGTTTCGCTTAAGTTAGATTCCTCTTTTACTTAAAAAGATTCCGTTGGAGCAAGTTATTTTTGGTTTCGATCTTGGGAAGCGATAATGGCCGAATCATGAATTGAATAGTTTCTTTCAGTAGTGGATCTATAAACGATATAGTTGTTTATAGAGATTGAATTACATTTTGGTCTATAGTTGTTTGTAAATTTGAACTACGTTGTTTAGAGAAACCTTGTTTGTTTAACAAAACGATCGAGTTAGAATTATTGTTTTTGTTAGTGAGGTCTTGATTTGCTTCGGTTGGGCTTTTTGTACTATTGTTTTATTGTTGCAATGTATCCAATTAAGGCCGAGGGAAGATCTCTTCATTCTGCTCCCCTGTTTTCAAGAAAAGAAGTGCGCGATCAGAGAATTGTAAATAGGACTAGTGTGGTATTTCGTGGATAGTCAGGCTTAAAAAGAACTAAATTCCACGTGGATTAAGCTCCCGTTCATCTTTGAAAGGAGATGGGCTAGGCAAAGTGTTATATGCGCCCTACTTTCGTAAAAAATATTCCAGTCGCGGAAATGATCCAGTTTACGAATTTTGTTTAAGAATAAATAATAATTATTATCTCAGTGGTCAGTTTAGTGATTTTGCGAATTGTGGTAGAACGAAAAGGAGATAAAGGATAGGAATTCAATGTTAAGAAAATTTTAATCAATGAATAGAAGTTGCGTTAAATCAAACACCGGGAAGATAGACGCCATTTTGTTTTGCAGGTAGAAATACTGCCCGATGTTTTTCCTTGAGGAAGTAAATTCGCTCGTGGTATCGTGTTTGAAACAGATTTAATTAATAAAATAATACAGGAAGTGCGTGGTCATTAGAATGACAATAACTGTTGACTTTCGTAGAATATTCCAGTTGAATTAGAATTGGTTCCTGGTTATTTGAGATCAATCTCGCCTTGAAAGGAGAAAGTAACTTTCGTAAATAATGTTTCAACCGCACAAGTGATCCGGTTTACGGATTTTGTTTAGGAATAACTAATAGTCAAAATCGCAGTGCTCGGTTTAGTAATTTTCAGAGTCTAGGGCAAAAGGAGGAATTGCGTCATAATTATGGATAGTTTATTTTGTTAACGGTGCAGCGTGTCAAGCGGTAAATATTGTGAAAGGGAAAGAAGCGGGAAATTGCGTCATAGTTATATTTTTTTGTGATAGCAGTGGCTGTTATCAAACAATATGTTGGATTAGAGAGAACTGGAATTAAGTTCTAGAAGGGTTTCTTGTAATTAGATATTACAAAATTATTACGCGGAACTACTGTTTTTATGGCGAGTTTGTGTAGATAGTATTGCGTCATAATTAATGTCGTTCGGTGATATTGGCTTTTCTTATTGACAAAGGGATTGTCAGAAAGAGTTATTGTGCGTTTAAGAAATTATTGTTTGATTGAAGGGTTTTCTTATATACGCTGTTTGTGAGCGCTGAATGGGCTTACGTTTTAGATAAATTCATTTGTTCTCGTATCAATGTCTTTTGATAGAGAGGTTTGTTATTTGGTCTGAATTGAATTTCGGTTTGTTTAGAAATTCGAAAGGAAGTTCGTCTTAAATAGATTCTTTTGTTTTGTATCGGTGCATTGGGTACAAAGGAGATGGCTTGTTTGTCCTTGAGGTAGAAGTAAATAGACTTCCTTCAACTTGCCAAGGTTCCTGTGAGATGCAGCATTAACCTTCCTAGAATTAAGGTTAAGCAGGTAGTGATTGTCATTTAGTCAGTAGGGTTTGCCTAGAAAGGTTTAAGTCGGAAGACTTTAGGATAAAACGCAGACTAGACATCAGAGCTTATGTATAGAGACAAATCGGGCCCCTTACAAATTATATTCCAACAATAGGGAATTTAAAATCATTCTTTGGAGCCACCCTTGTCGGATAACGGATTATTCCAGGTGTGTAGGTAAAGAAAGCATAAAGATAGCTCAGAGATTATCTGTTTCCACCCGTCATCAGTCGAGGATTTGTAAAAACCCTGTTTAGTTTTTGAGTAAATAAATAAGGAAAGATAAAAGATCTCGCCTCGCTTCCTTTTACGTAAGAGCGTGGCCAGGTAATCGGTAGTAGAGTATACCATTCCATGTCATAAAAGTCAGGAGAGAATTAGTCCGGATTCTCGTAGTCAGAGCACATAAAAGGAGCATGGCCAAGTGATAAATAGAGTATAGCCTCCTTGTCATTGCAATAACGGTGGAGTTATTTGTGTATTTTCTCTTTAGAAGCTAAAGAGCGTGGTCGAGTGACCAGTAGTCGAGTATAGAACTGTTTCTCGTCGTAATAGGGAGATCGTAGTTGAGTATTCTCTCATTAGAGACTAGAGAGCGTGGTCAGGTGATCACTACATGAGAATGGAACTCTTTGTCGGCGTAACAAAGAAATCGTTAGTTGTGTTATCTCTTTTGAAATTAGAGAACGTGGCCAGGTGACTAGAAGTCGATTATAGCACTCTTTTGTCGTTGTAATAACGAGAGAGTTAGTTTGTCTTATCTCTTTTGAAATTAGAGAACGTGGTCAGGTGACCACTACTTGAGAATGGAACTCTTTGTCGGCGTAACAAAGAAATCGTTAGTTTGTGTTATCTCTTTTGAAATTAGAGAACGTGGCCAGGTGATTAGAAGTCGACCATAGCACTCTTTGTCGTTGTAAAAACGAGAGAGTTAGTTTGTTATCTCTTTTTGAAATTGGAGAACGTGGCCAAGTGACAAGAAGTCGGGTATAGCCTCTTTTGTCGTTGTAATAACGAGTGAGTTAGTTTGTCTTATCTTTTTTGAAATTAGACAACGTGGCCAAGTGACTAGAAGTCGACCAAAGCACTCTTTTGTCGTTGTAAAAACGAGAGAGTTAGTTTGTTATTTTTTTTGAAATTAGAGAACGTGGTCAGATGACATGAAGGTCGAGTGTAGCATTCGTTGTCGTTGTAATAACGAGAGAGTTATTTGAGTATTTTCTCTTTAGAAACTAGAGAGCGTGGTCGGGTGACCAGTGATTAAGTAGAGAACTCTGTCTTAATGAAGAGAGCGTTAGAAGAGTATTCACTCTTTAAACTAAAGATCGTGGTCGGGTGACCAATAATTGTGCATAGAACCCTCTATTGTCTTAATACAGAGCGTTAGATGAGTACTCGCTCCGTAGAACTAAAGAGCGTGGCTAGGTAACCGAAGTGCGAGTATAGCCTCTTTGTCGTTGTAGTAACAGGAGAGGTAATGGTGTATTCTCTCATTGTAGACTGGAAAGCGTGGCCAGGTGATAGCTGGAGATAAAAAAAAAAAAAAAAATTTTGGTCGTTTTACCAGAAACAGAGTTTGAAACTCGGTTGGAACTAGAAAGCGTGACCTGGAGTCAAATTATTAAATGTACCATTCTTGTCTTGTAAGAAGGAAGGAATACAGGGGTTATTCTCTTATAAGAAAATGGTTGAAGTTTAGTAGTTGAAGTTTAGTAGTTACTATATACTATAAATTGACTATTGAATACAGTCTAGCTTAGAATAGACCTTATGCGGTGAGTCCGTCGTCACACGATAAGGACGCGAACATATGATATGGGTCCGGTCCTGAGCACAGCTTCTGTGCCCGGGTGGATTATAGATAAGCTGATAGTTGACAGTGTAGTGATGGGTTCGTCAGCGCCTAATTGGGAGTCGTTCATGGTTAGGAAAATGGTTCTTAAAATAATTAAATTAAATATTTTGTTATATACCTTGAGGGTATACACTGGCGGATTCCTTGGTGAATGACCGTTTAGTATGTCAAGTGACGTCACCGGTGCGAATTTATTATTGCACAAGGGTGAATGAATAAGTGAGCTGGCCGTGGGCAATCTCGTATGGATTCATTTCCATATGTTCTATGTATGGGCTGGTGTTCAACCCGGTGACTCCACCAAAGAACACCTGGCGTTCAATGAACCTGAGCCTAGACCACGAGTGGCGGAATGCTGAGAGCCTAGAGTAGGATTATATGTATCTCAACGAAGGACTTAAGTCCTTCTGAAGTAAGAATTCATGTAATACATAGATGATTAGTACCGTTTCGTCAAGGGTACACGTATTACAGTCAGGATCAAATTGCTCTTGTGTAATGCGAGCTCAAGTATGGGTTACCTGACAGCTGTTGTGGTTTATTTAGTGGTAATTGTTACCTTCTCATTTGATTCCCTATCGCAATTATTGGCGGCAGATGTTAGGGCATTAAGTGAAGAAATTCTTGGAAGTCTTCCGAATTTCGTATTGGGGTAAGATTGTCTTCCTAATTGTTGTCTTATCTGGTGAGAATTCGTGAGGTATTCCGAACTTCTTAACGGAGGGGTGTACCCTTCCCCCGGTAGTAGCGTTTCAAAGATTGTACTGAGGATTCAGTAGAGTATCCATCGTGGATAATTGCTTTGCGCTAATGCTATCGCTGGACAGTGGTCCGTAAGTTTAATAGCAGTAGAATTGTTCAGTAGTGCTATGGAGTAGGTGTTGCTTTCCACCGAGTTGAATTTTGGAAAAGGTTGTACAGATGGTACAGTGGAGTATCCGTTTCGGATAGTTGCACGCAGTAAATGTTAGTTTTTGGACGGGGTTCCATGATGATAATAGCCGTTGATGTGTTCGGAGTTTCTTGTTGGGGAAGTGTAGCATTCCACGGTGTTGAAGGGCTATAGTATCGAAGTAAGTCATCTTGTTGACGAATTGGCTCCTGTTGAGTGTGGAGTATATAATTTGAAATAAAAATAGTTAATTTTTTTTTGTTGTTGTGTAAATATTATAATATATTTTGTTCTGTCAAAGCACTCACCGAGTACGGGGTCGCAAGGTAGTCTGTAAGGCAGCGCGATGAAAGGTTTATGGGAAATGTGAAGGTCGTAGTGGTGCTGCTGAGAGGAATAAGGATAAGGGTATGGTGCGTTCTCGATTGAACTTTGACAGAATTTATGTAACTATTACGGTGATAACCGTTTGTATTGTTTGTTCTGTTTTGAACTTTGACAGAATTTATGTAACTGTTACGGTAATTACCGTTGTATTTTTTGTTCTGTTTTGAACTTTGACAGAATTTATGTAACTGTTACGGTAATTACCGTTGTATTTTTTGTTCTGTTTTGAACTTTGACAGAATTTATGTAACTGTTACGGTGATTACCGTTGTATTGTTTGCTCTGTTTTGAGTTTTGGGATAAGAGCTCTGGTTACTGTAGCGTTGGCAGCATGCGTCATGACTGGGGGCTGCGTTTCTTGGATAGTGAAATCTCGAAACGAATCCGTGCCCTTGTGGTCGGGCGTATGGCGGGTCTCGCTGCGTAAAGAGAATTCCCAGTTTTTTTGTTGTTTCTTATTGTCTCCTTTCTTTGGCTCGGTGTGAATCACCGAGAGGCCTTGGGCAGCCTTAAGAGTCCAGGTTGGGAGAAGCTAGCCTTCCAACCGATAAAGGTTTTGAAGATGGCCTGAGAATACATCTGGGATGGATTGCTGTGTGTCTCCATCACGGGCTTCATGAACCCATATTAGCAATTGCGAATACAGATATGTTCTGTCATGTACACGTTTCGGGCTAAGGTAGCTTCGGTTCGTGAGGGTCGCGTGCCTTTCGCTCGGATCCTAGATGACCAAAGTTGTGTATGTGGTATCACGTGATTCTTGGCTCTGTTCTGGGGGTCCGTGGACGCGTCCTGCTTTCAACCGGGGCTACTCGCCAATTTTGTATTATGTTTTGTGTTTTTTTTTTTTTAGTGGACTAAGGTTCCATTTATACAGTTACCATTCTGTGTGGTGGTGAATTGTTGCTGCAACGGTTGTCCAGACCTTGGGGTCTGAGGAAACCTTAGATATGTGTAAAGTTCTGTGTGAACTTAAGGAGATAGAAGTCCTAGTTAAGTTCTGTGTGGACTATAGGATATTTGTAATTCAATGTATAAAGTTCTGTGTGAACTTAAGGAGATATAAACCCTAGTTAGGTTCTGTGTGAACTATAGGATATTTGATATTCGACGTGTAAGGTTCTGTGTGAACCTCTTGAGATTTAAAAATGATAATATTAGCTTGCGAAATTTATTGTTATCATTGTTGTTATCATTTCGCCCGGAAGTGGCCGGAAGTTTGGACCGCCTTGTGCTGTAAGCCAGGGGCGGTCGTATTGTGGAAAGCGCCCGTGATATGGGGCCGCTTTAAAATTTATCGGTTCCCGACTGTGCAGTCTAGGGAAGGGCGAAGAAAAGATTGTGTTGTGAAGTAATGTCTTTAGTGTATCAAGGGAAGTGGTGTTGTAATTTTGTGTTGAGCCATGTGGGTGGTTGGTTGGACGGAATCCACATTGATAGGGGAGAATTTCAGGAATCACCTTCGAAGATCAGCTGGTTCATAGGTTGGCCCGTGACCTGCAGTGAACCCACTAAAGTCAGCCTTTGGGAGAAGACTGCAGATTTGTTTTATTATTTTTGGTTAAGCTGTGTCCATTTCTCAGAAAATTGTAATGAGAGAATGGCTTAACTGATTTGTTTCCCTCTTGGTCAACATTTGATTGTTAGTTGACCTTGCTGTTTAATATTTTATTAATTGTTTTACCAGATTGTATAATATTACTGTAATTTATTTTTTTTGTGTGATTTGATTTTATTAATATTGTATCAATTTCCTGTAATCTTGTACCTTTGTGTATTGTTTTGTTTTGTATCAATTTCCTGTAATCTTGTACCTTTGTGTATTGTTTTGTTTTGTATCAATTTCCTGTAATCTTGTACCATTGTGTATTTTTTTTTTTGTTTTTGTGTGTAAGGAGTTGGGGAGGACTGTTCCCCGCTCCTGTGTAACCGGCTATGTGTTGATGTTAAATTGTTTAGGATCCTAGTCAAGGAAAAGGTTTACGTGGTTTCCTTCCTCGTGGTCGGTCTTACACCAATTAAGACTACACCTATGGCAAATGCTGACTAGAGATAAATCGGCCACGAAACCGTATCCGGTGAGGGGTACATACACCCCTCGCTCCTTAGAAACATCCCTCGGACTGATGCGTCTGTGATATACGGAGGATAATTTTTTTTTGTTGTTTTTTTTGTTCTTTCGGTAACTTAGGGTGGGGTGTCAGGACTGTATTTGATAAATTGCATAGTTCACATCCCCGATATTAAATTCCCAACATTTCATGCTTCCTGAAACATGTTTCTCGAAACAAAATAATTTAGTATATTTTTAATACTGTCGCTAAGATTAAGTCAATAAAAGAAAAGGTTCTCTTAAGTGGTCACCGCCTTGGAGTACAAGATTATATCCTGAATTGTAAAGAATTCCATGGTCATTGTTTGTTTAGGAAAAGGGCCTATAATAAATTCAATTTTGTTTTGGTTATACAAATGGAATATTGCACCGCCAACTTAGGTGGTCGGCTCGGGTTGTAAAACTACATCCCGGATTGTAAAGAATTCCATGGTCATTGTTTGTTTAGGAAAAAGGTCATAAAAAATCCATTGCTCAAGGAAGCAATAAATACTGTCTAGACGTTATACCCTTTTGATGAATTCTAAAAGATACCGATCTCAATTGTCTTTTAAAAATAAAGTATCATGTCTATGACGTTACTATGTGAAACTATTATTTTAAGTGAGAATGAGTACATGTAGCTTCTCTTTCTCGCAAGTGGCTATAAAAGGCCAGAAACTTCACGAGGAGCCCTCTTGTGCCTCCAGATACGACACGGTTAGGACGTCTCTCCAGAAACAGTGTTTGTACGGAAGACAGCCAGACTAGTTTTCTTCGTATATCGCAGAAGTCCAGGACTCCAATTACAATTATCGGTGACTATTATTCCTTTTATCTTAATGTTGGATTTCGTCCGCACATTTTAACCATCGCTCAACTTTAATTCAAATTGTTATTGAAATCCCCTTTTGCTAATCGACAACACGATCTTTCTAGCCAATTTTAAACTTTTTTTTCTCGACATTCGTTCGAGTTTTTTTTATATTTTTTTCTTTTTTCTTTTTCCATAATATAATAAACTGTTTCATTTAAAATTATACTTTGTTTAATTGTGTCACCTTGTCCAATTGAGAGGGAGAGAGAGTTACTCAGAGTTACAGGAATCTAACGAATCCCTGAGATCTAAAAGGTACTTGTCTCTTTAAGAAGCCGGCGGAGCTGAACGGGCGTGTCATACCTCATATGATGGTAATGTTTTATAACTAATTTATGTATTGAAATGTGTACAACCTAATATTGTTTTAAAATAGGAAAGAGGTGTGATAGTATTTTATTTCTATAACATCAATAAAACTATATTTTCATACCCTTTTTTAATATTCAACTCATCTTAAAAAAAGTCGGTCCCCAGGTGATACCTAAATATATATTTTCGTAGCGGTCCACCCCACGAAAAAGTAGTACTGAAGTTGATTACGTCGTGACATGAAGTAGAAACTGTAGAAAACACTGACAAAGTCAAGAGGAAATAATGGATAGATAAAGAATTATACATTATTAATAACATAAATAAAACCCTTTTTTATTTTGTATTTACCACTGTTTTATTTGAGTTTATTACTGGTTTCAAGGACCCTAGTCTTCCTCGTCAGGTGAAGGGGAAAAAATATGTTATTTATATAATAAGCAGGGGAGAGAAGGTAGGCATCAAAGGGATGACAATTGAACGGGAAATATATTAAGCAGAGGGCTATTATTAAAATTAACTTAATTGTTTATAATATTCAGACTTAATTTAATAAATGAACAGCCAAGTTAATTTCAACAATAGTCCTCTGCTAAATATGTTTCCGGTTAAAAGCTACCCTTTTGACGCCTTTCTTCTCCCCTGCCCTAATTTGCCACTATTCCTCTCCTCCTCTCCGGTACCTATTTCAATTAAAATATATATTAGACGTTATTTTGTACATCTTCACTTGACGAGGAAGAAGGAGGCCTGTGAAACCGGTATTGAACTCAAATAAAACAGTGGTTAATACAAAATATGTAAAAATATTTAATTTATTTCATAAAAAAGCATGATGCCACAAAGTAAAACAAACGTTTTTTCTAAGATTCAAGAAATCAAAAGATTATCTATGTACCAAAACATGTTTGCACTGACAGTAGTCTCTTAGAAAAACCTCCCAAGAGGTGTAAATGTAGTTGAAAGTCAGCACCTCAAGGGAAGCACTCTTAATAACAGACTACAGGTTATATTAAAAAAAAGAAAAAATATGTTACTGTTTAAACCAAATTGGAAAAGAAACAAAAATAAATATTACATTCTTATTTACTTATTATGTGTTCACGTTTAGATATTTTCTTTATTTACACAAATCTGTAATGATCAAAGCTCACAAGAGTATTATAACTTGATTATGACAAACCCCTTCCAATGTAATAATTTCCAATTCAAGGTAACCACGATATTTAGAGACAAGATTTGATCAGGTGACCTTTATTGATCTTGATTTCAATCATGGTTTAATTACTTACATTCTCTTTGATGAGTCCCGTCAAATGAAAGTGTAAATACACGTATATCATCGATAAAATTATAACTGTAATTGGTTACGTTATTGATACAATATATTGATTCAAATAATAGGATTGGGGTGGGATTAGAAACTTGCCGAGATATATCGTAATAAAGAATCTAAGAAAGAATAGAATTTTTTATAAATAATATACTCGGAATCATTAAATACACATAAACCTGATTGAAGTTGTCTTTTCTATTCTGCTTAAAACATCACCTTCATTGCCATTATGCAATGTCTCTATTGAAGTAAGCAAAGAAAATAGATCTCCACCACATTATACTTTATTTATTTATTATTTATTTATTTATTATTACACATGACAAGAAATATACACAATTTGCGAAAAAACAACAGGTAATTTGATTTGGAAATACAATTTTAATGGATCTGGGTTTGTTGCCTTTCATTTGTCGTATCCCCAGTAAACTAGGATTTTGCCTGTATCTTACTGAGGATATTTAGCATGAAAAAATAAATCGATACTTCTTTCCGATTTTTGATTACACAAAAACAAAACCCCGTTGCACGTTCTCATCAACCTGACAAACAGCGACACTCAATTACAACTGGAAACATCATTCGAAATTAAACTCCTCACACATCATCACTCCAGAAATACTAAAAATATTCATTCCACAACATACCGCACACAATCATAAGAATAAAAATTAAAACAAAAAATACACAGAAACACAAATACAAAAACCACCAAAATTAAAACAACAAGAAGAAACCCACACTCACGAGCTCACACAAATCTTTTCCACTCGTCATTCATCCTGAAAGCCCAAGTACCTACTCAAAATCCTGTCGCAATAACAACCACGCTCCGATCTTGTTTGTTGCTATGTATCATATTATAGTAGTTTTACACTATTTCTTCGTTAAGAATTTGATTCATTTGGCCTTGCCACGTTTTTCTTAGATTCGCATCCCTTCTACATTAATTCATACAAGTTTTTTGGTAAATCTTACATTAATTATCTTCTGTTTTCCTACTTCCCTTCGCAATGCTCTATTGATTTATTTTAAACACAGCAATTTATTTCCTTTCTTTCATTATCTAATACCTAGTTTTTGCACATCATTTTACACAATCACATCATTTTACACAACGCATCATCAATACAATTGTCAGCTTGTAATTAAATAACTCAATTAAAGTTTATTTTTATTTTTTTTATTTTAAACACATCAATTTATTTCAGTTCTTTCTTTATGTCATATCTAGTTTTTTCACATATTTTACAAAACGCATCTTCATACAATTGAATGGTTGAAGTAAAATAGGCATTAAGTACCAAAAAAAAAAACAAAAAAACTGAGTATGCAGTTTCATTCTATATGGCATATAGAACGAAACTGCATACTTAATTTTTTTTTGGTACTTAGTGCCTATTTTACTTCAACCATTCAATTTTCGGCTTGTAATTTAATAACCCTATTAAAGATTTGTTCTATTTTAAACAGAGCAATTTATTTCATTTCTTTCATTATGTCATACCTAGTTTTTTCACATATTTTACATAACATACCATCAATACAATTGTCGGTTTGTAATTAAATAACTCAAATAAAGTTTTGAAATTAAAGTTAAATAAATGCACAAAGTACATAAACCCTTTCCTAGAACGCTTTGTTCTAGTTTAAAATTGAAAACTAGTTCTAGGGTGTGTTTGGGTTCAGTAACAATTACCTCTGTCTGAATAAGTGATTTGCCTACAAATTTCCTACGTGACTTTAACTCCACACGGTTAGATGAAAATATATCCATACAAAATACAAGGTACATCTGTTTTCCGTAAAACATCCTTAACTTTACTCCTAGTAAAACACACACTATATGATGCCCTAGTATCGTACATCAATTTAAACAAAAGTTTTGCGAAAAATTTAATAAGAATAGTAGCTTCCTAAATATTTTAAGATTCCCCCCCAAAGTTAGATTATGCAAACGAAACTTGGACGTGGCAAAATTGATAAAAGTAAAATATTTATTTATTTATCCATTTATGGCCGATTGCAATGATACAAAATACAATATGAATTCAGAGTTCTAGTTTAAATATAAATAAAATACGTTTCAATAAAATACATACTAAGAAGGTCCAATTGTTTCCTGTCTGAACAACTTAAAGCGCGTATTGACTGATACCACGCCATCCACGTGCAACACAAGCTCAGATGATATCTCGATCCTCTATACTATATTTACTAGAGCTGATATAAGACGTGTTGTTTCGTTATATTTTAAAATGTTAAAATATGAATATCACGCGGTTATCAAGTTTATTTCATAAAAAGGGGAAAATTCGGCAGAAATTAAACGATATCAGAATCTAAATGTTTGATTTCTGTCATTTTCCCTTCTTTGAAAAACTCTAAAAAATGCTTTATATTTATTTTTAACAATACAAAATATAACGAAACAACATGTCTCTTATTGGTTCTAGTTGACATACTGCTTACGGAAGAGGTATCAAATTTCAACTGTACTGTTCGGTGAATGTGGTATTAGTCCATAAACGCTTTCACATGTTCAGGCCGTTAATACTTAGACCTCTTAGATATAAATATCAAATCACTTAACATGATTTATTTATACCTGCTGTCAAAAAGCATATACGCATTGCTGCACCCATTACGCTAGCAACGAAAAGGCCCAGGGCTGTTTGCAGTTCAAGAAAAAATAAATGATAATTATTTCATTCAAATAAATGCGGTTGAAACTGGACCGTTGCGTAGAATATTTAGAACGAAAAAGTATGACATATTAAGGATTGATTCTTTTTGGAAAAAATACGGGTTGAAAATAATTCATCGGTAAAGATCAAGAAACGACATTCGGTCATGTAGGAATAATAAACAATATAAGATTTACTAGAATAATCTATACAAGCAGTTTAGAAGGTACAAGAAATTTAGGAAAACCTAGAAAAACGTGACACGACCAAATTAATTATTAATTTGGAACAAGAGAAGAGCCTTTATAATAGGAAAATACGTGTATGTGTATCGAGGTGTATGGATGAAAGGTGAACGCAATATGTGTGCCAAGATAGAATGAAGAACATATCTGTCTTTTTTTGTCTACACAAATAGAGACATGGCTTGATGATGATGATGATAATAGTGATAAGATAATTTTTAAAGTTTGTAACAAAAGCGTGTTTAGAATACACAACTCTTGTAGAACGAAAATTTATTCAAGAATATTTTTTAATCATATTTTTGACAATAAAAGTATGAAAACACCCCATTTCCTGAAATTTTAATAGTTCTTTATCAAATCAAAATGAGATGACAAACAGACTAATACGACTCAATTCAAATAACGAAAGCTTCATTGTTTTTTCCAGTTATATTATTTTCAATTGAAGCATTGTGATAAAAGCTTCTGTGAGAGCGAGCTTTTCCAATACTTCGAGTATATTCTGGTTTTGTTAACAAAGAGCTTGGCAAAGAAGCTTGGAGCTCGAGTTGCAATAATGTCATTTAAAAAAATCTTTTTTGATCCTCCGGATAAAAATGTTTTTCCAGTTCAGTTTTAATTTAAAATGAAACTTTTTTCTTTTCTTATCTTTCTCCCTTCAACGTTTCCGATTGGTGATTTTGAGATATTGAAGACTGCCCGAGATAATTTTTTTCGATTCCAATTATCGAGTTTTTGGGCTTAGATCCAGTAGAGCATGAATATCGCGGTTCATAATCATAATCATTTACGGTAATGTTACCAACACGTGCAATTGTAGGTGTTAGATATATTAGGGTAAGTGAAAAGGTAACTAGTGCATGCGAAATATTGTTACCTGACGATCTTTTTTGCGAGATTAAGACCCGTTTTTTTTTGGTAACAACGGGGATCGACCCCGAAACCTTCGAGTAAAAGTCAAGCGTCTTACCAACTAGGTTACGGAGGTCTTCAAAATAAAACTAAAAATTATGAAAAATAATATAAATAGCTCGATAAAAAAATAATACATTATATACTCGTATTCATAGAAGTTAAAAAATAAATTAATTCAATTCATAAAAAGTTTTAACATTTATTTAAAATAAAAACAATAAAGGTTCCTTGTTTAGTTAAATTGAAATTCGAAAATATAATTTTCTCTCTTAGGAATTCCTAGAATGGCTTTTTAAACGAGAAAGCGCATTCTATGTTCAGAATATTGTTGCGAAATTGAAGGAAAATGGCATAAAAGCATTAAGTTCGTCTACATTAGTGTGGACAGGTGTAGCGGAAGCTTTTAAACATTTTTTTCTAGCTTCTTCTGTGAGAGTGCAAAATGTATGCAATCTCTCTTTAGAGTGAAAGAAAGGCTTTGCTGCTTTTAGCATACATAAAAAGGGTTTGGTTTAATGGATACAAGATATTAGTTCCATTTTAACAACGCGTGATTAAATAACATTTTCATATCACACTGTTACACAAAGATGACATATTAAGAGCAGGATCTTGTAGATAAAGCTTAAAAGCAGGATCTACAAGACAGGGATAAGACCTGCTATACAGCATGGTGCTGAGTGTTGGCCTTTTAATAAAAAGGAACAATTGCTTTATATCGTATAGATGCGTATGCTACGGTGGACACTGGGCTTCACTAGATTGGATAATATCCGAAATGAACAAATTCGTAGAACAATTAAAGTGACGCCAATAATAGACAAAGCTCGGGATGCACGACTACACTGATATGGGTACGTACAGCGGTGGAGTAAAAGGTCTACGCTAAAGACAACCACGAATTGGAAAATCCCAAATAAACGCAGAGAGAGAGACTCAAAAATAGTCTATTTAAGAAAGTGGAGGAGAACATAACGAGACTCGGACTATACCCGAGTAATTGGCGAGATCGAGGGAGGAAAAAGGTCTAAGCAGCCGACCCGAAATATATGAGATAAAGCAAGGAAAAAGGAGACTGTCACACAAAAAGGATCTGCTTCTAGTTTGTTTATTCATAAGAAAGAAAAAAACCAGTCAGGATTGCGCTGAGTGAACCACCATTAGAGATGTTTAAAATGAGAATTTTTAACCTTCGAAAAAATGTTTTATCAAGTAGCCGACGTGTAAACAAACAACAAATATATTGCAAAACCTTAGATGTTATCGTCCATTAGGCAGACATTTTGTTAGGCTATTATGTGGGAGGAAAGATATTTCATTTAATGTTACGAAATAGGAGGCGTCTTCCCTTGTACACTGTTCACAACACATTCTGCTGGCGGAATCACTTAGTTTCCCTCGCTTTGTTTAGCTGTTCTGCTGAGCTATGCCGGGATGCCATCTGACACTTTGAGTGCCACGTCTTACAATATGTCTAATACAAGAATTATGCTTCAAGGACTAAAACGAGGCCTAAAGGTATTGATAATTTATAATATATATATAAGAAAATAAATTACATCGCTTACGACTCCATTCAAAATTATATTTTAATTCAAGTAATCACAACAAAACGGAACGTTAAATGTCAAATCTAAACAGTTGTAGAAAATAGTTAAGGTATATCAAAATATTCCTTCTATTTAACATAATATAATCCTCGTCACAATCCGCATTTTCCTTGAAATTATTCTACGAGTATTTGTAAAATATTATAATATTTTCATTTACACGATCACGGATACCTTGGTTGAATAAAAAATGCTTTAAAACAATATTTACGTTAGATTTATTTACAAGAAAACGTTGTTTTGTAACAATGGTCACCACAAAATAAATCACTTTAATTTGCAGTAAACATCTATTGGGCACCAGTAAAACAATCAATAAAGCAAAAGTAAATTGTGATCCATAAAACTAAATAAAACATAAAAGATTATTTTTTCTACGAAACACCTTCGGAAAAGGCACTTTGAGATTATTTGACTGAGAAATCTTGCATTTTTACAAGCCTACAAAATCTTCCTTTGAATATTTTATTTAATCAATTGCTGTCAAACCAACCTTAAAAACATTTTCAGTTAAGATACAACGCTTCAAATAAAAATGTAAGAAAACGAAGATGAATATAAACGATAGAATAAGGCAATTTAAATAAACATTACGAATATTAAATGAAGTTAACTTTTTATAAAATTTAACTGTAAGAAGAAATTAATACACAATATTTTTATTTAATTTAAAGGAAAATTTCTCATAATTTTAAAACCATCCATGTTTTTGTGGTACATTGCTTTTTCTTTCAAAATTGTTTTGTGCTTAATTCCATATTATGACTAAAATGAATCATATTAAACGTCCCCAACGGGTTTTCCAAATACATCCCGTTAAACATCCTTCCAGCTGGAAAAAAATGCCATCTTGTAGTAAGTCCGACAGGTGCATGGAACTGTAATGTAATAATTGCTGCATGGAACTGTAATGTAATAATTGCTGCATGGAACTGTAATGTAATAATACTGTAGTTACTGTTTTGCATTGTAAATTTAATATGCAGAATTCATTTTTCAATTGTCGTTTATTACGAAATGACAACTTGAATTTATTTTAGTTGACTTTCAAGTTTCACTTTAAGGTACCGTTTTTTTCAACTGCGTTTAATGCGATTTTTCTATAGGGAATCCAGAGCAATCAAATTGTCTGTAAATAACTTTAATAAAATATCTCTCTCAATGTTTCGAACAGATTTTTTCGCGTTAAAAGGGTCGTCAGGGAGGGAGTTCGTACCACAAATTATACATTTTTCTCTCCATTTCTGCAGTTGCATATATTGGAGAACGCAATTGATGTGGACATATTCGGTTGTTTAAGAGATAAGCTGAAATCATTTTCTGCAGAAATTTTTTTGAAAAAGGTTTTGAACATTTTTTTTTACCTGGCGAGTTTATTGCAATGTGGCAATCTCTTCCAACCAACCAGAAAGATGTTTTTATAGGCTCTAAGTGTTAACCAGACTGGAATCCTATTTAAAAAAATCTGGGTTCCAGCGGGGATTGAACTCAATGTTTTTTGAATAAGAGGAAATAGCTTTAGTCGCATTTTATTGTATAAGTAGTAAAATACGTTTTAGAAAGAAGAAAATTATATTTTATCATATTATACATCTTCTAATTATAAATATATCTTCAAAAATATTTAATAAATGAAGATGATATATTATTGTAGTTGATTAACTTTTTAACAAAAACAGTTCTTTACAGTAAACCGTATTCAATTTATTCATTTTCAGATTATAGTTTCTCGATTAATTTTAAAATATGACAATTTCTGAGATGACTTAAGTTTTTTATAACCGACAGCTTTCCAATGTGTTAAGAATGAGCTTTTGGGAAGCAAGCTCGCTTTAGGGAGAAAATTAGATATAGGAACAATGGAGCAGCGGCTCCCAAGAGCAGTTATTTATATCTCACAGCATTCTCCTTCATATCTCTCCCATCTCATCCTCCTTCGTTTCATACTTTCCCATCTCTCAGGGCCCGTTTGGGTGAAAAAAATATGTCTGTGGGTAGTTGCACGCTACAAACATTTCGTATGAATCACATTACTTTTGCGCCTGTTTCACTTTGTTGCTAAATAGGGATACCGTAGGGATATCATGTATTGGCTTTTCCTGTTTACCGCTTTTTTTACGCCGTCTTTAATGTACATGCAGTAAGACTCAGGTAACAACTAAAGTTATTGTAGATGCGATTTTTATTGTATTGCATTTCACTTCCGTTGTATACAGTACATCCTGGTGGGCTAATTGCAATGTGGCAATCTCTTTCAACCTATCAAAATTATATTAACGAGGCCTTAAGTGAAAATCTGGGTTACAACGAGATTTGAACCCGCAACCTCTGGACTGGGAGAAAGGCGTCTTATCAACTAAACGTTAAATATTGAATTCCCCATTTTTCCTTCCTCTTCAATATGCCTTTCTTTTCCCTTTGATTGATGATATATCAGATTTGGTGTTATTTATATCGTTTGTTGATTTGAACAGTACGCTTAACATACGTGTGATGGGTGAGTTGATAGAGACATTAAAATAAGGGTAGCGACAGGGAATAAGGTAAACGGAGCACTTTATTTTTTACACAACAAATATGCAATATTAACAGTTGCAAAAATTACAATACATAATAGTATGTTGGTGACCTTGATATATGGAAGTGAAACTTGGACTTGGCTGAAAAAGTATAAGAGTACGATCAATACTGTGGAGATACGTTTACTAACGAAAATTAGTGGAGTGACATCAGAAATTAGTGTAGTGACATCAGAAATCAGGGTTGTGACATCAGAAGTTAGTGTAGTGACATCATAAATCAGTGGAGTGACATCAGAAATTAGTGTAGTGACATCAGAAATTAGTGGAGTGACATCAGAAATTAGTGTAGTGACATCAGAAGTTAGTGGAGTGACATCAGAAATTAGTGGAGTGACATCAGAAATGAATACATTGATAAAATGGATGTTTGAAGTAAAATGAAGAAAGGAGCTTAAGAATGGTTTAGACGCGTAAGTTTTTGATGAAATAATGACAAAGCAAATATACAAGTCAGAAATGCTAGGTGTGCGTAGAAGAGGTAGATCGGGGAAAACGTTTCTGGACTAAATACACCAGATTTTGAAGAAGGTAAAGTAAGAAGCATGAATAATACAACCTTATGCAGGACGAGATGTATGAATGTGGAGGAAGCAAAAGTTGTGTGCTTAGACAGAAAAAAATAGAGATATGTTCTTTCTGCCTACTCCGTTAGGGGCACGGGGTGATGATATGTATATTGTTCGTGAATTTTGTTCAATTCGAAGAAAATGTCAATAATATTTCAATCAATCAATCAATCAACAGTGGCTCTACAACCCAGGTCGGGTCTTGGCCTCCTTTAAAGCACGCCTCCATGACTGGCGGTCCTGTGCTGCTGTTCGCCAGTTCTGGATGCCAATGAGCTGCGCATCCCTATTGACACCATCCAGCCATCGAAGCTTCGGCCTTCCTGGCCTTCTTCGACCCCCCGGTGTGCCATTCAAGAGCCCTCTCGGAATGTCCTCCTCACTCATTCGCTGCACGTGTCCAGCCCACCTGAGTCTCCCAATTAAAATCTCCTGTGTTATGGTAGGGTCTCCATACAGACCGTACAGCTCCTGATTATACCTGATACGCCATTCTCCGTTATTGCAAATGGGGCCATATATTTTGCGCAGAATCTTCCTCTCAAATGTCCCCAGAGCCCTCATGTCCACTCTACTTAGAGTCCAACATTCTGAGCCATAGGTGAGCACAGGTCGGATGAGTGTTTTATAAAGTAGAGTTTTGGTTTTTCTAGAGAGATGTCGTGATTTCATGTACCTCTGCAGTCCAAAATAGCATCGGTTTGCAGCTATTAATCTTCGATTTATTTCAGTGGAAACATCGTTCTTACTTGTCACCATGGTACCGAGATACACAAATTCAGAAACGGTTTGGAAGGTAAAGTTGTCTATTTGTAGACTTATTGGGTTTTGGCGTCCATTTACGGGCATATATTTTGTTTTGGTCTCACTGACTACTAAGCCTAGGTTTTTTGCTGATGCTGCTAGTGCTCGGAAGGCATTTATAAGTTCATGTTCCGACCTCGCTATGATGTCAATGTCATCTGCATAAGCCAGGAGCTGCACAGATTCACTGAATATATGGCCTGTTGTTTGTATGCCGCTATCCCTAATGGCCTTTTCCAAAGCCATATTAAACAGCGTACACGCCAAAGCATCTCCTTGTCTAAGTCCATTAAATGTTTTAAGAGGTTCAGACAGATCCCCTTGCACTCTGACACGGCACTCAACGTTGGACATTGTAAGCCTGACTAGGTTAATGATTTTGACAGGAATATTAAATTCAGCCATAGCTTCATAGAGTTTTGTCCTATTGACCGTGTCGTAGGCAGCCTTAAAGTCTATGAAGAGGTGATATGTATCAATGTTGAACTCTACAGTCTTTTCCAATATATGTCTAAGTGAAAACATTTGATCTATTGTTGACCTTCCCCTACGAAATCCAGTTTGGTATTTTCCAATTATGCATTCGGAGTATTTCTGCAATCTATTACAAAGAATGTTTGAGAGTATTTTATATGCTATATTTAAAAGGGTGATACCCCTATAATTGGAGCAACTCATGGGGTCTCCTTTTTTGAGCAGGGGACATATTATACCACAATTTCACTCATTTGGTAGTATTTCGTAGCGCCAGATGTCACAGATGATTTTGTGAATATGATTGTGGAGAGCCTCGCCACCATGCTTGAACACCTCAGCGGGTAGATTATCACATCCAGGTGCTTTGTTATTATGGAGATTCTTTATGGCAATTGAAATCTCAGCCAAGGTTGGGGATGGCTCATTATCATCAACATCAGTGGTGTCGTATTCTACTTGTTGGTTCCCGCTTGTTGCTCCATGTTGGTTACCATTCAAAAGGACAATAATATTTACGGTCACATAATTTCTTTTATTTACTGTCATCTAGTTAGTTGGAAAAGATTGCTACATGGCAATAATTCCGCCAGATTGTTAAACAACGAAGTGTTAAATTAATAAATATGAAAAAAATAATTTTGTTTTTAGTATTATGCTTATTGTCATGTGATAATCTTTTTTAATTGACCACAACGATATTAAAAAAGTCTTAAGTAAAAAAGAGAGACAAACACTTTAAAAAAATTGACATTAGCGTGAACCAAACTCACAGCCCATGGAGTGGAAGCAAATAACTTTACCGTTTTTCCTGAGGTATTTTAATAAGGTAATTCCAATATGACGTTTTTGATTTTTTTTGCGGTTTCATTGTTTTGTGTGACGAGTGTTAAAAACATCCAAAAATAATTGGTTTTATGGCAACTCCCATGTTTCCTTGAATTATTCAATTCCCGGAATAGAATTTTATAACCTGAAACATTACGAGGTCTGAATAGAGTTGCTGTCTGTCCAAATCTAATAGCGTAATCTATAAATGTACAAATTAAGTATTTTATTACTTTTGTAAGCTCCATGTTTTCTTGAAATATTTCCATTTGCGTCATAGAACGTTACAACCTCAAAAATTACGAAATCTGAATAATATTAGTATCTGTCCGAATATAATTGCGTTACCTATTCAAGACACTAATTTAGTATTTTATTTCTTTTTTGTACAAGAGAGAGTTAAATTAATTTATTGTTTGAATAACAAAAAAGTAAATTGGAAACATGTCAAGCAAAAAACGCATTTATAAATTTGATATACTTACTTAGAGTTAACTTGGGTCAAAATACTCGCACTTTTAATATTATAACTTTTAATTTGAATATAAACTGTCAACTTTGGTGGACGTATTTTCACGATATATTATCTTTTGATCGACCAAAAATATTTGAAAAGACTTGAAGTGAAAAAAACTCTTGTTTTTTAATCCAACAAAAGTCGTATTCTTCAAAAGTTGTTGAGGAAATAAGTCAATAAAAATTGAATTAAATGAAATTTCCATGCTTTGAAAAGTTGTTTTCACTCACGATTATCCGGAGTTGTAAAACAGGCTGCAGACTTGCCGACACAGAAATAATCCCTTTTTTATTATAACATTCTTAATGTCATTTTAAATTATGATTTCTTTAATTTTTTAACTCCCCCAGTTAATCCTTAATCTAGATAATTAGACTTAAGATAATCGTCTACTGTGCTAGAAAACTTTGCTGATTTCAGGTTATACGAAGTACTCATATTTTGATATTTCGTAACACTAAATGATGTCGCTGACTGCGCTTAAGCGTTATCGTCGTTCTTATTATTGGCGATAGTTGATTGATATTGGTGACCTCCGTGACGCTACAAATCCACCCGAAGGATTCAAATACCATTCCTTATGATATCCAAAAAAAAAAACAAAAAAAAATAAAAAAAAAGGTAGTCGTACTTTAAAGTGTACAAGTACCTTTTTGTTTATTATTTTATTTGCCCTTTAAGTATACTTTTTCTTTATTTTTTTAACTTTCTGGATATCATATGTGTATGTATAAATGTATCTTGCTAACTGGTGAATTTGTTACATGTCTGGTTTAAGTGTTCTAATAACAAACAACATTATTTCACTTGCGCTCGTATTGCCAAAAATATGGTTGATGAACTATGAGTTATGTGCCTACCTACTCTAGTGGTTTTTATTTTATTTTATTTTATTTTATTTTATTTTATTTTATTAACGACACAACAGTGTCTTTATATACAAATGAACATGTGACAGGTTATACAAGTACTTAAATTTATTGACAAATAATACAACTTTATCTTAAACTAACATAAAGATACAAAAAGCAGTAGAATAAGTTAAAGTCATCGTTTTAAAATTATTTAATAACCTTTGAGAATTTTGTGGGAATTTTATGGATATATATTGAAATATAGAAAACACATGGCCTCATTAGTGGAACGAGATGCAAGTTGCTTTGCAGAATTAAAAGGTTCACATATGTTGATGCAGGGTTACTCAACTCCAGAGGCAAAATATTGTCCTTAATATTTGGTATTTATATTAATAAAGGAGAGCACAGAGTTAGTAGCTATTTCTAAATATTGTTGTAATATTCTGGCGAATACTATATATACTTATATTAAAGATATCTAAATTGTTGCAAAACTCGTTTCCAAGTCTTTGCATACGAATTATAGAGGAGTTGATTTTATAGTTAGTATAACAATTTTCGGTATAAAAGGGATTGAGCTGTCTTGTGGATCTAGTGGGAATACGAAATGAAATGCTCGCGAGTAAGTGAGGTGCATCAATCACTGAGTGAATGATTTTGTATAGCAGTACTATATCGGCTGTTTTTCTTCTGTCACACAGCTTCAAGAGTTTCACTGCATTTAATAAGTTGGGATAATTTCTTTCTTCATGCGGTATTCCAAGTTTAAAGTTTATGAATCTTAGAAATTTGTTTTGCACACGTTCTAAAGTTAGTGCATGGGCGGCGTAATGAGGAGACCATATTGGTGAGTTGTAGTCAAGGCGACTACGTACTAAAGAGCAGTACAGCAGTTTTAATGTTCGTAAATCCGAGAAATGTTGGGCAGTTCTTAGTACAAATCCCAAGATTTTTGAACTCTCCCGAGTGATTTTGTTCACATGTTCTATAAATGAGAGTTTTTCATCAAATATAATTCCTAAGTCCCTTATAGAAGATACACGTTTTAATATATATTGATTTAGCGAATACTCGTGATTAATTGGATTTTTATTTCTATAAAAACTAATGGACTCACATTTACTCAGGTTTAAGTGCAGTTTATTTGTGGTACACCATTGTTGTAATTTATTTAAGTTTTCTTGTAATTTAAGGCAATCAGCAGTATTATTTATGACTTTGAACATTTTTAAATCATCAGCAAAAAGTAAAATTTCTACGTCACTAAGTGTGTCAACTATATCATTAACGAATAGGAGAAATAATATTGGTCCTAGATGCGATCCTTGGGGTACACCGCTTGTAGCTGTGAAGGGATATGAAAGACAACTATCGATTTTGACAGTAAGTATTCGGTTTTTAATGTAGCTTTCGATCCAGTCTAAGAGCGGGCTAACTATTCCTAAAGCTTTTAGTTTACTTAATAGTATATTATGTGATACTTTGTCAAATGCTTTACTGAAATCTGTGGAAATTGAGTCCACTTGTTTTCCATTTGAGAACGAATTGAAAATATAGTTTTCATATTCGAGTAGATTAGTCAGTGTGGATCTACCTGAAATAAATCCATGCTGTTGAGTGATAATAATATTGCGAATCGAATCAACAATTTTGTCTAGGATAAGACTCTCGAATAATTTAGGAATCGTTGATTGTATACAAATTGGTCTATAATTTGAAACATCGCTTTTGTCACCTTTCTTGTATATTGGTGTGAGAAAACTTGATTTCCATATTTGTGGAAATCGACCTTCCGCCAATGATTTATTAAATATAATTTGCAACCGATATGCTAAAATTGATGCACAGTTTTTCAAAAAAATGGGAGGTACATTGTCCGGACCCGCAGACTTAAATAAGTCAAGTTTATTTATTTTTTTAACTACTTCGTCCAAGGTGACGAAGCATGAGGAAAGGTTAACAGTATTGGAATATGAAGGTATGGGATTAAATACATCGGGTGAATCCACTTCATGTACACTTTTAAAGAAGTCCGCAAATAAATTGATAATCCCATCCACAGTATCAGCGGATTTCTGGTCATAAAACATGCAACTTGGGATGTTTGAGTCATTTTTTCTCAATGAATTTACATAATTCCAGAAACTTTTCAAGTTGTTATTGATGTTATTCTCGCTTTGTTTTACAAATTCAGAGAAACGTTTTTTGGAAAGATTTTTACATTTTTTGCGTAGTTCGTTAAATTGAGTGTAGTCTGATATATCTCTAGATGTTTTATATGTCTTGTGTGCAGTATTTTTTTTTATTAACCCAAATGTAATACAAATAGGGCCGAAAGTCTGTTTAACATATCCGCATAACTAACAAAGATATATTGAAACGTATTATACGTTTGAATGAATCTTAGTGACAGGTGTATCTAGTACTCAGGATGGAGTCTGAAGGAGCAAAGTGAAATATTTCTAGGTTCTATAGACACTAAATCTTCACGGGCTTCAAAGCCATAGGAGTTTACTCAAACACATTTCTTTTATTGATAAAAAAAGTTACCATAAAATTTTATTGATAGAAGAAAGAAAAATGTTATCTCACATAATGCAAAATATAGCCTCCTTAGCCTAATTGGTAAGACGCCTTCTATCCCGACGATAGCGGTTTTTTCATGAAGGATCCAAATTTGATTTTCAATTTAAGCTTCTCTAACATCGGTGGCCTAATGGAACGGAGAACAAAACATGGTTGGCAACGGTGGCCTAATGGAACGGAGAACAAAACATGGTTGGCAACGGTGGCCTAATGGAACGGAGAACAAAACATGGTTGGCAACGCAAGAAATTTAAGGTTGATACACTTAAAAACACTAAATCTTGATACAACTGGGAGAAAACCACAGCAATGTGATTGAAATAAGGTAGAATTGTTTCTTGTTATCGGGGATTCAATTAAGAAAGAAAACGCAGACAAACGTCAAGTACTGAATTTCTTTACCCATTTGTAATAGGATATGTCAATTCAAAATTGGTTGACTTAGTTGTGTCTGGTGGCATCAACGACAAATACCATACTCATCGAATTCGTACTGTGATTTCCATTTTACTCATCAAGAGCAATGTTCATTTATTAATTTATTTCTTTAACATCTTTCTGGTTGATTTGGAGAGATTGTCACATTGCAACTCACTAAAAAATACTCCATTTCTCTACTTTGTATACTCATGGACTCGTTGGTTAGACGAGATAAGCACATAGCAACATATCCATCAGGTTCATAATGAAATTGGAATACAATGCAACAAAATAAAAGTTCATTACCATTTGACGAAACATAAAAAGATAAATACGATCCTTAATTAACCTATTGTATCATTTTACTCATTTTGTCAATTCTATTAAAAAATATACGAAAATGTCAAAACGTTTAAAAAAGTCACAAAGAATTACATTTTCGTCCCTTTTTTAATTCAACCATTTTAAAGCCACTCCTGTTGCATCGTCACCTTTGAAAAGCATTTAATTTCTGGTTTTATAAAACAGACGCCTGAAACTTTCTTTCAGCGAGACATTCAAGTTTTCAAAGCGACAATCTTAACATAATGATTTACTTGCTCTTTCATTTAATAAGAGTGCCAAATAGACGAAGAGGTCTTTTCAAAGCCGTGGCGTAATTAATCAAACCTGTTCTAATGAAACCTTGATAAATTTTAACGAATTCTTCATAAATTCTAATGAATCCTAAATACATTTTAATGAATTATTAATTAACGTTAATAAACTTTAGATAAATTTGAATGTTTACTTAACCAATTTTAATGTTAGTAAGATAAATAATTATAAATCATCAATAAACCATTGTGAAAGCTAGATAAGTTTTAATGATCTTTTAATAAATTTTAATAAAATTTAGCCATAGTTTTAGGATCTTGTTTGGTTTCTTTAGCGAAGATAAACATTATGCTGGAAACCATTTAGGATAGAATTAATTAAGATAGAATCCAGTTAGGTTTATGCCAATTATACAAATATTATTTGCTGATGTAATGTAAAATTACAGAGGGATTTCGGTGAAAAGGTTACATTCGTGTTTAAGATCGAAATGTTTGGTCTAAAGGATTTGCATGTGAACTTCTTTGATGGTTTATACATATTTTTTTAATTTTAAACAGGGGACTTGCTAATGAATTTATCAACCAAAGTGCAGACAGGAGTATGTCTTGATATTTGTTCTCGTGTATTACTATTTATTAATGTGCGCATAAAGTTTTATTCTTTGTTTTAAATGTTTTTCTCAATTGGGGTTTCAATTCATTCTATTGAAAATATGTTTCAAGTACTAGTATAAAATATATTTTTGATTTTTTAAGAAGAAAAAATAACGTATGTGGAAGAACAAATAACTTTTTTAATTTGTTTTATAAAACACTGTTCATTCCATGTTTTGTAATGGTATAACCCTACCGGTTTCAAGGCTTTCCCCTCATCATCAGGGAGCACAAACAAAACTGAATTATAATTGCACTGGTACCGAGATACACGCTTCTGACTGTAAACATTTGAGTTGGGGACTGGAGGTTGAGGGAGGCATGGGACAACCTCGGCGAGCAGCGAAAAGATTTTTGGGATATATGTGTTTACCAGATGTTCACCTCAATGCACTGACTTCGAAATTTCCAGGGCCTCTAATCTGTCCAATTTTCGTTACTACTGATATGTAAGAATTTGGCATCATCGATAGAAAATGTATGGTTTTCAGAATAATTTAGAGGATTGGTTAAGGCGGATTTGTATTCACGAAATCTCTTTTCAATATATCTTCCTGTCTTTCCTATATAAGTCTTCTGGCAAACACATAATCCCAAGAATCTCTCCGCTGCTTGCCGAGGTTGTCCCATGCCTCCCTTAACCCCCAGTCCTCAATCTAAATGTTTACCGTTGGAAGCGTGTATCTCGGTATCAGTTCAAACATAATTCAGTCTGGTTTGTGCTCCCCTGATGATGAGGTGAAAGCCTAGAAACCAGTAGGGTTATACCGTTACAAAAATTGGAATAAACAGTGTTTGATAAAACAAATTAAAATGTCTTTAAACCTCCACAATGTTAATGCCTAAACTATACCACAAATAACATAACTTTGTGCATTAAAATATTTTCGAAGTATATTATATTTTTTTTCTAGCAAGACATACGCCCCCGAGTCACTTGAGCCCTGGCCTATTATGTGAAATAGTAGTATGTTCTTATTTTTCACTCTTGAATTTCAGTGTTATGAAATTTATATAATACCTATTTATTATATCTCATTGGAACATCTTTTACAATATTTCTTTATTCGCTTGTATTTTGAATTGTATTTTGTGAAAAATAAAAATGGTCTTATTGACGAAGAACTTATCTCACAAAGATGAAAAGTCTTTGAAAACAAAAGCATTTTATTTAACTTTAAAAAAATGGCCTTCTTTTTCGCTTTTACACTTAAGCTTTTTAAATAAATTTCTGGTTGTAGGGAACAAATTGTTTCATGGAAATAACCATATCAGATTAAACTTACTTGGCGAAATAAATGTTTTTAATACAACCTACCTAAGGGGATATCAAATGTTTTAAAACACTTAAAATAAATTGATATGAACATCACATAATATACGAAGTAAGGTAGGCAGAAAGGTCAAACTTTCTTTACCTTCTCAACACACGCTAATAAAGCTCTTTTAGCTTCTCTTACTCCTAACCTGTCATCGTTTTAAAATTTCATGCATTTTCCGAATCATAACTTTCTTCGTTATCCTCGACCACATCTACCACTACTAGATTTTTAAACAATCTTTTGTTACCCATTCATCATATTCAAACCAGTGTGATAGAATGTTACCCATCGTACATGTCCAAACCACCTAAACGTGCATTTTTTTGTACCAATTATTACGAAAATTGGTTTAAATTCATCTTTTATAATCGCATTTTTTTCTCTGTCGTACATCAACATAGTACATATTTATACTCTTTCTAGTGTAAAAATTTGTATTGCGTTTACTGACATAAAATCGTACAGAAATAAAATTAAATGATGAAATACAATTGAATCCAATTAAATATTTGGAAAGGCTTTAAAAAATCTTTCTCAAAATGGTTCAAGCTATAAGAAAATATATTTAAAAGGTACTAAATTTCTCCGTGAAGATTAAAAAGTGGCAGGCGTAAAATGATAAAGATTTGTTGGAGGTGATATGAGTTTTAAGGCAGAAATTGAGAAATACTTTCAAAGTGTAAATTTAAATAAAATGAGGATAATTGATTACTGGAGGGAATATTAAATAGTCCTCATCCAATTAGATATGATTAAATAGATCATTTTCTTAAGTAACAAAGGAATATTTTTGAATAATTCAATACATTTTTTAAGGGAAAATATTTTACTAACGACAATTGAGTAATTTGTGTTGTATTACATTTTAATTCACACAGTACGAAATCGCCATATGGAAATTTTTTTCAACAATCCTTATATGAACATCAACCAGGAATCCATTCATTAATTAAAAAAAAACTGTGAAACAAACGCGCAATGTCCGAGCTAAAAGATAGGCATCTTATAATTTGTTTTGCTAATCCGAATAATATGGTACATACCTCCAACGACTTCCGTTGACTACTTGGTAAGACGCATGTCTTCCAACTTGCAATTGCGGTTTCAATTCACGTTGGAATTCCAATTTTTTTTTCATAAGTCACCATCTTGCTAGCCTTACACTCGTCTTATATAACATTTATTGTAAAGACGTTGAAGTTAATAATAATTATTAATTGTAATTTATTTTTATCAAACATTGTGTATTCCACTTTTTTGTGACGGTAAAACCCTACCGGTTTCAAGGCTTTCACATCATCTTCAGGGGAGCGCAAACAAGACTTCAGTCTTGTTCGCGCTCCCCTGCAGTCCCTGAAGATGAGGTAAAAGCCTTGAAACCCGTAGGGTTATACCGTCACAAAAAAGTGGAATAAACAATGTTTGATAAAAATAAATTACAATGTCTTTTAACCTCCATAACGTTAATGCCTTAACTATAAACAACATAATTATTAATTACTATTTTAGACGTACGTATTATGGAGGTTTAAATACATGGTAATTTGTATAATTAAACACTGTTTTATCCATTTAACATTACGGTATGACCCTACTGGTTTCAAAGTTTTCCTCTAATCAACAGGGTAGTAAAATAATACTGAATTATGGCTGGTCTGGTCCAATAGGTTTGAGGCATCTTTTGATAAAAAATCAGATTGGGGATTATGGATGGAGGAATACAGAGAATGACTTCGGCAAGTTACGGTGACACCTTGAGAACATATGTGTTTATCAGTGTTTCATCCCAATTCACTGACTGATATTTCCAGAGCTTCTAGTCTGCCTAATTTATTAACGATATTATTGATTTGCAAGAATGCATCATTAATGGAAAACATGTGATGTTCTCGGTAAGAATGATTAGCCATTTCAGAATAAATAAGACGTTTTGTTAAGACTTACTTGTGTTTATGAAGCCTTTTTTCAAAAGACCTCCCTGTTTTATCGAATACGTAGAAAGTATTTGTGTTCATGAATTATTTTTTCAAATGACCTCTCTGTCTTACTGAATATATATAAATTATTTGTGTCCATTAAGTTTTTTTTCAAAGGATCTGTATGTCTTATTGAATAAGAAATTATTTGTATTCATGAAGTCCATTTTCAAAGGACCTCCCTGTCTTATTGAATATACGAGTATATAAATTATTTGTGTTCATGAAGCCTGTTTTTGAAGGTGTCTTATTGAATATATAGACATTATTGCAACGGTTGTAAAGTACTTCATTTTTATCATTTCCATTAAATAAAAGTTTCTGAAGATTGAATTTAGTGTAAAAAGATGGATTTATGTGACTTAAAACATTTTGTTAGTTTGCATGTCATATTTTAAACGAATAAATATTGCTTTATTTGTAGACATGTTTAGAAGTCTCGTTAAAAACTTGCGCGCTAAACGTATGCGAATGTTGTTGCTACTATACGCTCAGTAGTATTATCAACACGTGGGATACAAAAAATGCGAATTTCGTGCCTACTCCAGTGATTCTAAGCCTGAAGTTTCGAATAATGTGGCCGAAGACAAAATTGTCTCCCAGCCACGTTCTTCAACATGTTTGCATTGCTAATTCAGATTTTATGAGATCTACAATACATTGGAGTGATTGAAAAAAGTACTACATGTCAATACGCCCGTAAGGTTGTAATTTATACTTTAAAGCGTAATACAATAATAAATGGAAATATTCTCTAAAGAATACCATATGTTAATACACCCGTAAGGTTGTAATTTATACTTTGAAGTGTAATATAATAATATATGGAAATATTCTCTAAAGAATACCACATGTCAATATGCCCTTAAGGTTGTAATTTATACGTTGAAGCGTAATGTAATAATAAATGGAAATATTCTCGAAAGAAATCTTATTGAACATATTCGTAAAATACGAGTATATGAATATGGCAGAATGTGCTAAACCAAAAAAAGATGTTTAATTTAAAAATAAATTATAGTCAACTCTCAAAGGAAGAAACTGATTTGTTTTATAAATCGCGCATACTTTAGGAAAGTTTCAACAAATATTGACGTAACCACTTCTATTTAGGCGCTAATTCTTCTCGCCATGCCACGCCATCTCAATTGGTACCCAAAAACTGTGGGAAAAGCCTGTTACATAATTTGGCGAAAAAATCACGCCGTACAAACAGCAAATTCACCCCAGATTTACTCTGAAAATTGAAAAGTGGATCCGAATTACGTCTCACAAATAATCAAACTTTTCCTGATTAAAATTCCTTTTCTTCTGTCCTCGTGACTTCTTCAAAATAACCGGACCCTCGTCATTTGCCTTTACTAACCCTCGTGTTATTTTTTTTATTATAAATTAACGAAGTCCAAACTCGAATATATAATTTGTGCTGTAATTTAAATAAGATTTGATCAAAAAAAAGATGGCTCCAATCTCTCTGAAATTGAGAGAGGCTACGCTTTGATGGCATAAAGGATACCAGCTGAATATGTGAGAAACCAGACATTGATAATATTACCTGAATGTACGAGTAAAACAATATGTCATCCAAAGCAACGATGGAAGAAAAGCGTCAATCAATTCATTAACGATCTGAGCCTGATTCCAAAGATGTCCTCAGATAGATTACGATAGAGAAAGGCGAATCGTCATGCAGACCCCAAATTAAATGGAATAATGCGATAATGATGAGGGTGAATCAAATAATATTTAAAACACGTACTGATAGGTAAACTTTTGAATTCTTTAGCTTATAAGAATTCAATTCGTACAGTAAAGGTTAAAAACATGTAATAACATACTGAAAGGGTAGTCCAATCCATTAAATGGGGAACATAGCTTTATTGAAAACGGTACCGCCATCAGCCCTTAAACCGAGAATGGATCTTGGGATAACTGCCTGCAGAATACTTTACACCTTATCTCTCTCAGTAGCTTCATATTTTGGATCGATTTCTTATGACTGAGGATCCTGTCTCTCCGATCTATGTTCCCAACTCTTCCCATGGTGATTCTCCCCCTCTCTCAACTTTGAGCATTTCGAAGTACTGCCTTCAAAGTTTTTTTCTTTTTTTGAAAGAATAGATATGACCAAAGTCATGCGTATCCTTATACCTCAGGATGCTAGGCGGAAAAAATTACATTCGAGGGGAATAAGAATGTGTCATTCGAGGGAAGCAGCACAGCGCGGGGTTCGAAGCGACGACCAACCGCAAGGAAATCCAATACTTAACCGTGCGGCCATGCACCTCATAAGGTTATACACAATATCGTTGATAGCTCCGATATACCGGCTCAAATTGCATTCATCAGAGCCGATATATCGGTGCAATCAATCTCTAATCACACTCCTGCTTAAACCATACGAAACCTTTTACAATTTAAATGTGCCAACAGCATTCATTAACTACAGTTGCAATTCACCAATCGTGAAAATAAAATTGAGTAACTACGTATCTGGTTTGGTGGATTTTTCAAATGTAGATGTTGTTGAGTTCAGGAGGCTCCTTCTCCAGTATTTATTCTAAGTGGGGATGTTCTATTGGTTTTTACATACGCCATTTCTCTGTCAGGGTAAGCAGAGAGGAAAATGGGCCAGACTTTCCCATCTTGGCATATACTCTTAGCCACACAGCTTCCTTGATTTCTCTATCTTTTTAAGTTTCTTTCTTTCTAAATATCATGCACTTGATCAAACCATGCATTTTTTTGGTATTTTGTCAAACGTTTTCCGCTTTCCTGTTTTCAAACCTAAGTTTATATTTTTATTTATAATCTATTCCATAACGTCACCTTGAGAGGTTACTTTTTTATTTTTAAGTTATATTTTATAAGAATTGTATTGTTGATTACTTTAAATGTGCATAGGTATGTTTAAGCATCATATCTTGAAAGATATATGTGTCATCAATTGTAAAACAATTTGGACAACATTGAAACGTTACCTTTTATTTAACAGTATTACGTAAAGAACATTTTAGTGTCGTGTATTGTATTAAATAATAAGTAAATAAAAAAAACGCGTATATTGAAAAAACGGCACATTAAAGTATTTTACAATTTTCTGAAATAATGCCACCAGATAGATCTTGGTATTATTTAGCTGAAATATTATTTGAATTTCTCAAACTTAATTTTTTTGGCGCAGGAATAAACTAAATAAAGAGGAATCCTTCATAATATTATTATCTCTCTTTAGTATTAACTTTAAAATTTAATTTAAAAACTAAATTATGTTTATTTTCTCTTTAAATCTTTAATTCTACGAAGATATTAAATTTAACCATCTTATCGTTGCTCGGTTCATTGTAAAAAGTATTTTTATTTTTTTATTACCGTCATAAACAAAATGTCATAAAAAGATGGTTTCTCCAAATTCATGCGAATGAGGTAGATATATTTCTCCAAGCCATGCGAATGAGGTAGATACATACAAATATAACGCCATTTCCCTGTTGGAGAAGGAAGAGTGGATAGAGATACAACATTTCCCATCCCGGCATAATTATCTCACCGTTTCTTTATCTATACATACAGCAATACAGTTCTTTCTATTTTTCTTATTGCTTATTTTCTTTCAAAACTTCGTCAACTTAAACTAACCATATTTTTCTCGGTCTTCCTCTATCACGACCCCCTATCTCCTCTCCCTTTTTTTATCCTTGCACTAAAAAAACGTTCAGTCAGTCTTTCATCGCCCATTCGTTCGACATTTTAAATCCATCTTCAAAAAATGCTTACATTCATTCTTAATACTTACATTTCTTATTGTCATTTATCAATAAATCACACATTCTTCTAAGAACGCGCCTTCACTCGGCTCTTTTCATTAATCTCTTATGTCCACTTTTCACTTCCATACATTAATGTCGGCATTAAGACGCTATTATGAACCATCATTTTGGTAGATCTTAATATCGCTTTGTTTGTGTATATGGTGTCTAGTGCTCAATTTACTTTGATTCACATTGCTTACTTTCTTCGTTTGTATTTTTTATTGCACGAATGAGATGATCCTCAATAATTTCATTTATTTAGTATTACAAATAACCAGCGGTGGCTGGTCTAGAGGTGCGTTGGTGCGCTGAATCGGAGAAATAATTCGCAATAATTAAATTATATATTCGCAAACATGATTTCCAAAGATGTACCATATTTGTACAGGTTAAATATAAATAGAAATACTGACAAATAGTACGAGTATTTTTATTTAAGTGAAAATACTAAAAATATTTTATTAAAATTTAAAAAAAATATTCCTTTTAAATTGAAATTGGCCAATACTACCGGATCGACCTTCAATACGCATCAGACGGAAACGCAAATTCATATAGGGTAGACAGAGACAAACAGTAAACCGTGAGACAGTGATATTTCATATTAGCTCAGCGTCTCGAGGTGCGTTGGTGCTCAGCGTACCAACGCACCTCGAGACTAGCCGCCGCCGCAAATAACCTCAACCGATAAATTGTTTATCATTTTGTAAAGTTTTTGGCTATGACCTACCTAGATTTAGGCGTTTTATGTTATCTATGTGTTTCTGTTGAAACGCATAGAGTGATGATGATAAAACATGACTTTGAGTACGAGAAGACGTCTTCCAACTTACATTTACATAATAATAAAATAAATCCAATTTTTTAGGTGAGTAAATATTGCGACCATGTAAAATAACAAGAATATGTGTGACCATCAACGGTCTAAAATGAATTACATGTATCATAAAATGTTGTTTGGCGGATCTGTAAAATGAAAAATTCTTGGTGTAAGTGTTGCAGTAAACAAAATTTATGTACTCGTATTTCCATGCATTTTTCATGATTTTTTTTATTTCTGAGTAAATGAAGTTTTTATATTTGATATGTTAAATACGCTAAATTGCAACGCGTAACAATGTTTGACTTTGAAACTATCAGCCACAGAAATATTTGCACCCCCATTAGTTTGCTTCAAAACGTGACTTAGAAATAATTTTATCTATTTTCAATGATGTAACAAATTCCTAACAAAAAAAAACCGAGTAACAATCAAACCCGCAACCCCCGAAGGACGAGCTTCTAACTAACTAGACAATCAATTGTTTACATCATATTAATTTAACATTATTCGTGGGATCCTTCACATACTCAGCCAGCAAATGCCATAATTAGTTACCCCTGCCCTTGAAAGTGAGTGAATAGTTGCACTTTCGGAAATGCTCTGAAATGTTACCTTAAAAAATAGCTAGATTTTTTTTGTTGTAATTTACTCTTGTTAGTTATTTCTCTTATTTGTTTTTTGTACTCTTACGAGTATTTGTTTTTTCTCTTTTCGCTGGCGGAGAATTAGAGGTGGTGAGTGCGTTCTCTTAAATAAAATTTTTATATAACTGCTTATTTATTTTAATTTTTTTACTGTGGTTTGTATGTTTAAACATCATTTTCGATTCGTGATTTTATTTTGATAAAATTTGGACTCCTTTAATCTACATGAACATGGTTATGAGCTGGAAATAATTTGATATCCTAGTGGCCGGACACGCCCTATATTAGTGAGGTGTATCTCGACCGAGTGAATGTTAGGCGATGAGTACAAACCTTTTAATAGCTTCTCTCATAAATGAATTTTCTGCTATTTATCTTAAGATATATGTGCGATTTTAGAATGCATTTATATAAGTACATACTATGTTGCTATCAATAAACTTATATTTGTCTATTATTAATATATTAAACAAAAAGTATTTATCAGTCTGTAAAATATTAACAACAAGAATCCAGAAGATGCAAAAAAGTTTGGGAAGAATAAGAAAAACACAGCTAAATGAAAAATCAAATGTCATAAATAACTAGGCGAGGTTACTTGACTAAGTGTACGGACGTGACAGAATCAAATGAAGTAAGTATGCAGTAAACAAACAAGACATCAGTTTTCTTTGTCTTTCCTCAATAAATACTATGATTATGTTATTACGTAAACTTATGAAAGAACAAGTAAGTTTAGTACTCTAAAATGGTAAATAGAGGTGATGAAGTGAAGAAACTCAAAGCTTATTTGGCTCCGAGCTACGCTGTATTTGTTGAAAATCTGAGATGAAATTCCAATTGTCTGCCAGCTCTTCTGTCTTCCAGCGCTGATTCACTGAAGAGGAAACTTCCGGCCGCATTTTCTAATTTACCCACTTCTGCTATGTGACGCCGACCCTTGGAATTTTCTGATTAATGATTTTTGTTTCGTGAAAACTTCCCCCATTAGGGGGACTACTATATAGGCTGTATTTAACGTTGAAAATACCCAAAACTAGACAAGTATCTTCTGTTTTCGTTACGCTTTGGTGTTCCGGATGTGTTTAAGATAAGAAAAAAGTTTCCTTTTGATTTTTCTCTCGTTTTGGTTGAAAGTTTACTAAATTTTATGGATGAAAAGAACAAACTCTTTAATTTCAAAACAATAAAAAAAAACAAAAATGAGTTGAGGAAGAAGCTCAAACACAGTATTTATTTAAGATTAAAAAAATGTATATTGAATTTCTTGATAAACCAGAGTATATGTCATGTCAGTAATACCCGTCAACGTCTATCGCTGATTTTTTAAATCTTCACTAAGAGATAATCGAGGTCTTATTTTCAATAGTAACAAAGATAAAGTATATCGACTTCATGTTTAAAATTAATCTAATTATTGACATATATGTTGCTTACAGTTTAAATACTAGATAATTGATAACGCAATCAGTATGGGATATATACAAGACCTGTGTCCGCCCCATAATGACATATAGCATAGGTCCAGAGCTGATACTGTCAGAACCAAAAATCTCCTTCGAACCAGCGAAATGAAGGTACTCAGGAGTATCGCTGGTAAAACCCTTCGTGATAGAGTACGAAACACAGAAATCCGAAGGACGTCCAAAGTTGAATATATTGTCAGATGGGGACGACTGAAAATAAAGTTCTGGAACGAATACGTTGCCAGAATGGCGGAACAAAGAGCCGTAAGAATGGCCAGGTACAGTATCCTCCAAGCAACCAGACCTCCAGGACGACCTCCCAAAAGATGGAAAGACAGCTGGCAGTCGACGTCACAAGAGGCAAACAATAATGCAGGACCATAACAGGTCAAAAGGCCTAAAATAAGAAGAAGAAGCAATCAGTATGGCCATTACATGAACTTTCATGATTACATATATGAATTCTATACATACAGACTACATTTAATCTAAAGTTGAATATGTAACTATCAAATAACCAAATATCTATGAAGGTTTCTTTGTACTTCGTCTTCCCTTGCTAGGTTTTCTGCTGTTTTCTTACCAAACATGTTTTTCTAAATATATACATGTGCGGAGTACTAACTTATCTTATGGTCGTAGTTAACACTTTCCAATCTTAACATTCAAATTATGTGTATTTATTTTACAATATTTTTAATCCGTCAATACCAGTGGGTCATATAAGAAACGTTCTTGAAAAGAATTTGCTCTATAAATGTCGCAGTATAAATTGTCTTTTTATCATTTTATATAAATTTGATTACTTATTAAAAATGTGATTAAAATGTTGAAATCACATACAATAAAATGAAGTTAAATTTTACTTTTTAGAACTTTAATTTCGTTTAAATGACAGCACATACAAAATCATCTTTTAACTTTCTATATTTTAAGAACTTGAGTACTGGACATCTTAAGACAGCTTATAATAAAAGCTCAAAATAAATAATCAATTGACGATGGTGAGATAGGCTGAAGTTTTGAAAAAAAAACCAATACTGAGAAACAGCAAAGCAAAAACTACGAGGTCAAAACACCGTCTATTGCACCCACAAACAGAAGAAAAAAAAGCGACTAACAGCAAAATGGTAGTGTAATATATATTATATGGAGGATGAGCTCAGGAAAAGCCAGTTTGCGTATTAAGAAAGATGCACTAAAAAGGGGATGAGGCAAACAAAAATAAGAGATTTTAAGATTTTTAAAACAAAAGTAACCATTGCATGAATCACTTAGAAATAATACAAATGATTGATGGGCTATCCCCCGTAATCGAGTATAATTGTCAGTTATCTTATAGACAAAAGGCACATATGTGTGTATTGGTTTATTGAGTGTAATCTGTGTCAATTTAGCAAACACGCATTTAAAAAAAATCTAACTCAAAGTTCTGATGGCAAGGAGATTAAACTTCCAAGACAAACGGCAGGTAAAATCTGATTTAAACTTTTACCATATAGAGTTTTATGTAACGTTGTTAATATTACGTTAAAAGCATAATATGGGTATAAGCTACATATAAACGATTGTTCTCATGTAAATGGTCTAACAGTTCAGTTTGATTCTTACCCTACCCATGCTGTTATGGGGGACAGTCTCCATCCAGCGCGATCTACACTAGAAAATCGAAATCTTCTTAATTTTTTTTAATGAACGCGATGTCATATAGTGACGAAAGAGGAACTGCCCAAAGGGACTCCTTCTTTGGTGGCAACACGCCAGAGTGTGAAAAAATATGAGTGATGACTAACTAAAGGTTCAACATCACGAGAGAAGGAAAATGACTCGCAGCACAGTTTTTTTTCTCTTATAAACTGGCTTAAGGCCTGGAGTTCAAACAGCTCACCAAGTTGTCAGTTCTTTCACAGAAAATTTCAAATGCAGTAAAACTGTTCTTTGACGCCACTAGATTGGAGTAGCCAATTGGTCTGAAGGTGAACCGATGAAAGGCTAAGTGGAGTTCCCTTTAGAAATTGCTGACTCGATTTTCATCGCAGTACCACAGAATGTGCTCAGCAGATTGATCCAAGTGGCTGTAAAAGTTGCAACAGGGTGAAGGGACACGATTCAAGCGAAAGAGTTTACCATTAAAGCTCCCAAGACCAGAGGTAAAAAAAGTCTAACAGTAAAACCAGCCAGTGAATCTGCCATGAATCAAAACTGGGGCGCTCGCTTGCTAAGCTTGTATGAACTGAATTGCTTAACGTTAGAATGCTGCCGCTGATAATAAAGTGTATATGTAATTCAGCCTTCACGTTCTACTAGAATATTAATTGTAAATAAAACAGATAACAAGATGAAACAATAACAAGGGTACAAAGCGCTCTTTTCAAGGATAGGTTCTTTAATAAAAAAGAGATGAAACAATTTAATAAAACGTTCAAGTGATCTTCAATAAGAAACTGGAACGTAAGATTGGATACAGAATCATATAACGTGAGCTATGTTTAAATTATATATAATATATGGATATATTTAAAATATTTCGATATTTTGTAGTCGAGTTAAAAGCCTTTTTTTTTTAATTTAGCATCACAAACTCAAGTTTATCCGACTAATTAAGTCACATGTTCTAGAGAAGATTTAAACATGAGTTTTGTAAAGCATAATATAAACGTTATTTCTTAGTGGATTGACACAATCTTAAGCGCTATAACGTATAAACTGAAGGTGGAAAATTATAAAACGAAAAAAAAAATTACAAACCAACGAATCCTTCATTCAAAACCTCCACGGCTTCTTAATATCGGCTTTGAATCTCAAGTGTGACAAAAAATATCTTTATTATGTTTTTTCACTTTATAGTAATTGAACATGGCCGGGTGCAAGAAAATATATATATTTTTAATAAATCCTTATTTTAAATTTATTTTCAGTTTTAAGTTTTCAGGAAAAATGTATTGGTTTTCAGACATACACAGGCGTGAAGCTTGTAATAAAAAAAATTGAAAAGTTTAAATTATATTCCAGTTGATTCCAGTTTAGCGCAACGCCATCTTTATTGTCAAGTCTTGGCCGTTTTTTTGGAGTAGGTATGGGAAAAACGTCTCTATTTCATTCTATCTTAGCACACATATTTCACTTTTGTCACGTCCATACAAGTCATTATACATAATAACCTATTATGAAAGCTTTGTACAATTTTGCCTTTTAGATAAGCAATAATAAAAAAAATGGATGTTTGTTTAATGAAAAAAAGCCACAATAAAAAACATGGATAAGCCACAATAATAAAAAAAAAACATCATGGATGAATCAGGTAAAAAATAAGAAAAATTTAAGGTAGCACTCAATAAAAAAGTAACAATGTCCAAATTGACGGGGTTCTAGGGTGGACGACATTAATGCCAATAGTTTTAAAGGATTGAACCTACCCATTTTTAATATGATGACACGGTGGCCCCAAATATTACATTAATACATACGCATAATCACACGGCACATCTTGTGGGATAAACAGAGAGACAGTTCTCCAAACTATTCAAGCACACAGCTGTAAACCCTCGAAATTCACAAATCTTGTCACGAACATTCTTCTGTTATTCAAACGTCTCATCTTACCTTCTTTCAAAATCTGTTGCACTTGATTCAGTGATGTTTTCCTTGCTCTACCTTATCTACGCTCACCTTGAACTGCTGACTTGTATACTTTTTTTATTTATTAATTCTTTATTTATTCTTTACACCATCTAAATCGTCTTAAAGCTCAAACATTAATTTCTGATATCTTCATTCCGTCTTCATTCATTTTATGGTACTCCTCATTTTTTCCCTTAGTGTCTCATTCCACAGTGCAAATTTTACTTTTATACATCTTTCGTTAAATCCGAATTCCACTTTTTTACGTCAAAAAGACCACCAATATGCTCAGAGTTATGTTTATGTTGTTATTTATATTGATAAAGAAAATCACAAAATTAGTAACTTTTTCTAAATGTTGTTAAAATATATGCTCTAGATATATGAGATTTACACTTTTTAAGTTTAATAAACAAAATATATAAAAAAAAAGCAATTTGTCATTAAGAAAAAATAAGCTCCCATTTTATTTGTGTATGATGCGTAAACGTCATGAATTCTGTGTTTAAACGTTACAACCCATAGACAAACAGGATCCCCATTAGGGATCCAAGATATAACTTTTGTTTCACAAATCATGTAAATATTAATAAAACAACCTATTCAGAATACAATTAAATACAGTTATATTTGAATAATACAAAATACAGTTATTACATTCGATACGCATTGACTTGGAAGGTTTAAATAATGATTTGTGTCGTATGTTATGCAAAAATATTTTTACTAAATATTTCGTGACCCATTAAAAATATCGAACGACCCAATGTCGTGCAATATTATTGGATTAATTAGTGACCCCTGTGAGTTAGGAAAAAGGGTGGTTGCTTTGTATACGGTTATATTAATATTATCAACACCTATGACGACAGACAGTGATTAACGTGTACGAGTATGCATACTAATAGTGGTTCTAACTCGAAACCTCCATTAAGGAAGCTGAAGGCTTATTCTTCAATAAATCCGCATCACCAATTGGAATATGGCGGATGTTATAGACAGGGTAAATAAAAATGTTGTATTTATTTATCGTATACAATAAAAATAAATTAAACATTTTTTTATATTACATAATAAAGAAGAAAAATGACTCACAGTTAACCTTTCCTTTTCTTCAAATCTAATTAAATTTATAAACTATCGTGTTGAATAGGATAAAAACAGCATTCTAAGATGGTTAAGATATACCGAAATAATAGGTCATCCCTATCAAACCATGTCCTTATTAAGTACACAGAAAAAAATTACAATTAATTCTATTCTGATACACATATTTTGCTCCCTTTACATTCATACACCTCGTGCATATTCTCCCATTATAAAGCCTTTTTTAAAACTTTTCTCTCTTTTTTAATTTGATTTATCTGATCATCTCACGTTTTCTCTCAGGTCTTCTTAAAATTCTCGAAATGTCTTTCAACCCCTATAAATAACCTTTGTAAATATTTTATCATTCATTATTGTTGCGTGTCTGAATCAACTCATTGGTTGTTTTTTTGTGCTTTACTGCGATTTATTTTCTTCCATTCCTGATGACCTCATTTTTTATTCGGCATGTATTGTTTTTCCACACAGAGTAACACGACTACTAATTTTTACTAACAATACTTTAAAAAGTAGTTTTAACAACTCTTTTTTCTCAAAGTAACTTTAACAACATTGCTTTAATATATCACAAGTACATTTGAATAAACTACGCACTATTAGCATCCAAATTTTAAAGACTCTTTCAGACATCATTCCACTAGAATTTATTTAGAAGAATCGTTCTCCTCAACACATCCTGATTGGCAATGCGGACATATTGAAAAGTGTGGCCATAAAACAATACTGTTTACGGCCTCATTAAATTAGTGTTTGGGTTTGAAATAATAGAAGTAGGCACGAAACTTGCATTAGTCATCGCAAGTGTTGGCAATACTATCGCACGTGCAGACGCAACACAACTCGCACACACCTAGTGCGTGTGAGTTCTGTTTCCATATACCGACTAGGACCCTTTTTTTGTTGAGTTTTTTAGGTGATGTCGGTAATCGAACACGAATCCTGTGGGACAAAGTCAAGGAAGAATAATACATTCACAGTTTTTTTTATAAATACTGCTCTATACAAATAATCTATAATTCCGTAAAATACTACTGTGAAGATACTTGCAATAAGAAAACGATGTGGAGTGTCAATGTATGAAAGACGACGTAACAATGACATCAGAAAAATATGCATGGATATATAAAGTAAGATAAAGAAAGGAGCTTTTAGATGGTTTGGTCATGCAGAGATAATAAACGACAAAATCATCATCCAGCGAGTATACAAGTCAGAAGTGAAAAGTGTGCGTGTAAGAGGTAGAGAGAGGAAAAAAAATATGGATAGATCAAGTGAGCCAGATTTCGAAAGAAGGTAAAGTGAGAATTAAAAATAATATAATAATTTGCATGCGGAGGCGAAAGTTGTGTGTTGATATGGAAAATCTTGATGGTCTTTTCTCATTGCCTACCCCGCAAGGGACAAGGCGTGATGATATATTATTATGTTACTACACAAATTTAATTTTTCACACTAACTCTATTTGAGGAAAATACACAGGTTTTGCTTTCTGTATGCTGGAAATGCATTCAGTACGACAAAACCCTTTTGCGCCCGCGCATGCATTTACTACATTCACTATTGAACCGAGTGCTTTGCTGTTGTATTGAGTTTCAGAGGTGGTCAAATTCGGAAATCTCAAAGAGAAGTTTGGGAATTGGAACCCAAATTTGTATGTTCTGTTTACCATATATTGCGTACGTGATTTAACTGTTAATTTATGCCATCGTTGATTGTATAAATGTTGGCATAAACGGACATGCATATATGAAATATAACGATGTCTATGGCCTAGATGATGAAATTTAAACATTTAATTGTTGACATTTTCAGGCATAATGGTACCTAACATGAAGTAAGGCAACAAATAAATAAGGCAGCATCAATATCTGGTGGTCTAAGAGATGCGCTCTGGAACAACAAAAATATTTATATCTATCATATATTAAAGTTCAATTGTTTAAAATCTGTATTAGGTCGGTCATGACTTATAATGTTGAAACCAGAGCCGATACAATAAGAACAAAGACAACCTTCGTAGCCTTGTTGTTATAAAGTCTGTTTCCCATTCCGGGGATGCAGGTTTGATTCCCGTTGGAACCCAATTTTTTTTAATAAAGGATTCGTCTGGTTTTCACTTAAGGCCTCTTTAACGTCTTTCTGGTTGCTTGAAAGAGAGCCCACAAAATTATAATACAACTGTTGTCGTCATCGTTACTGGGTCTTGTATTTGAGGATCCCCTGACTATTCTAACTTTTTTTTGTAAGTGAATAGGCCGTTGCACACAGGCAAATTCATCAGCTAAACCGCTGTACTGGATCCGATAGTATACGTCAAAGCAGACAGGCATGTTTTAAAACTTTTTTTTTCTCTCTTCTTGGAAGAATTTATATGACCAAAGTCATAGCTATCCTTATACCTCAAATACTAGGACAAAAAATATCTGTGTCATTCGAGAGCAGTAGCATAGCGTGGGGTTCAAACCGGCAACTTCCGCACGAAAGTCCAGTGCGTTATTGTACGGCAAAGTACTTTAAATATTACAATACATAATAATTGAATATTTGGGAAACCAGATACTAGCAGTAGTCGAAGCCCCTGGAAATAGAGAAAAAAAATGTCCAAAAAGGCAATTGTAGGGTATCATCAACCAATATATGTAATGTAAACCAGGCTTCGTAAATGGCCGTAGATAGAGCACAATTGAAGAGGTGAGTCGTCACGCAGACCCCAAATAAATAGGGAAAAACAAAGATGATGATGAAGGTTACTTTTTCTCTCGTATACTATGTCCAGACAACAAAGTAATGGGCAGGTCTCTAAACCACATAATGGCAAGGTGAAACGCTCTGTTGACCTCTTGCAATATATCTGGGAATGAGTTCTTGAGCAATCGTTAACGATGTGATCCATGGTCTGTAGAACATAGCACTCATAGAGAGGCCCCTATCACTATGCACGAAAAAAGTGCAGTGATAATGCTCACCACAGAGACGGTCCAGGGCACAGAGCATTGCTTTCTAGGAAAGAAAAAGCTGGATTAAGTCATCGTTGGGTATTTTACAAGTAAGTAATTTTACATATCTCTTCTTCTCATCACCACTCTCACTTTACAGACTGGGATATCAATGCCCTGAACCAGAAAAAGAGTCATGACATTGATCATCTTAACCAGCTTTCTCTTAACCAACATCTGAAAAATTAATAAGAAGAAAGTATAAAACTAAGGCTAAATATATGTGTATTGACGAAGTTTATAAAATTGACGATCTTTGTGGCCTAATTGATAAGATATATGCTCTTCAGTTCAGGGATTGCGTGGTTGTTTCCCGTAGCTATCCAATCTTTAAAAAAGGTTTCAGGTCTGGTTTTTATCCTACACCTTTTTATTAAAGTTGGTTGATTGAAAGTGATAAACATATGATATTAAACCAGTCAGATTTAATCTATCACATTATATGATATGGTAACGTGAGAAAATTTATTACTTTATTACTTATATGATATGGTAACGTGAGAAAATTTATTACTTTATTACTTATATGATATGGTAACGTGAGAAAATTTATAACTTATATGATATGGTAACGTGAGACAATTTATTACTTAATTACTTAAATGATATGGTAACGTGAGAAAATTTATTACTTTATTACTTATATGATATGGCAACGTGAGAACATTTATTACTTTAAATCGTTTAAATAAATTTAAAAAAATATCTAAAGTTCGAAATGTGTTCATAATGTATTTTTTTTTCCAAAGAAACCGAATACTTTTTACTCATTGTGATTCCACAGACGAAATTAATTTGATCTTGTGTTTTGTTTCAAAAGAAATTCCTCTTGAAATAGTTAATTATACTTAAAAATACTTACTTTTTTTTGGCTAAAGATTTCCAGTTTTATTTTTCGATTACCTTAGAAGTAACATTGGTCACCTTAAACTTATGAATTTACATGTACAAGCAAATTTCGCTTTATTATTTTTTGTGTGATAGGAAAAGAGAACTGATCTCTTCTTTTTTAAACATTATTTTCCTTTCTTCTGTCGTCATCTATAAACATTATTTTTTATACATTTTTTAAGCCTTTTTTTATTTAATCAGTTTCAACCAGCCACGTTTCATTCGAATTCAATTTAGTTATAATATATCTTGTTTTGTTTTTACACAGAACTTTCTGAATAACCATTAATTTTGGTATTCTTGAATTGGTTTATACTTTTAGTTATTTTTTGTCTATCATGTATTTCGTCTTCCAATTATTCCCTTCCCCTCTTTTGTATGGTACCCTTCAACATATCCAAATTTATGCTTCGGACATATTGAACAGTGTAACCGGGAGACAATTTTTTCTTTGGTTCCAGTAATTGAGTGTTAAGTTGTTTAGAACTACTTGAGTAGGCATAGAACTCGTAGTTTGTCCATGCACTTTTTTTTATCCACTTTGCACGGATTTCTCCTGTTACACAAAGAGTACCGAGAATATATCAACAGTGTCATTCAGTTGGTTCAATATCTCTATACTACGCGTGACTGAGTGTTTAGCCATGATATTCGTCCTGTTAGTTGGTATGTAGAACAGAGGGTGATTCCTTGCACGGCTATATTTATTGGGTACATATAAACTTAGTGCTTCTAGAATCGCGGGACAGTAAAAGCAACCTTGGAAAACCTTTATTAAGAATATCACAATGGATTCTTGCCTTCTTGTTTCGAGGCTTCTATAGTTACACACCGTGAGAAGTTCGGTAAGGTGAGCATATTGTTGGTAGCACTACCACAAGTAAAGAGATAACAATACTTGCAAATATCTAGCGTGTGCAAACGAGCGCGAGTATTGGTACCAAACGAGCCTTTTAACCAGACTGGGAATTTTTTTGGTACCATCGGAAATTTAACCCAAATCACCCGGATGGAAGTATAGCGTCTTACCAGTTAGGCTACGGAGATCGGCGTTTAATAAATTGATGTATCATAAATTTTACTTCACAAACGCATATCTGTATTGTTGTTTTATCTTCTGTCATGTTACAATTGTTTTATCTTCTGTCATGTTACAATTGTTTTATCTTCTGTCATGTTACAATTGTACTTTTACTCGAGTGGGCTTCTCTTTTAGCAAACGAAATTATTTGAACAAACTTTCACTGCATGAGTTATATATATATTAAATATTAAAAAAAACTCTTGAATTATATTTACAAAACGATATTTGATCAATGTTTTTTAAAATAGACAATATTTAAGCGGGTATGTTGGTAACTCCGGTCAACAAAATACGGTGAAATGTCTCTAGTACTCATTGACCTAGTTACAACGTATTCAGAGCCAACAAAACGAAGTTTTCAGTAGCATCTGCACAAAACGGACCGACTATTGTATTTTTTAGCTTTTGACTTAAACGATGCTAAAATAAATTTGAATTAAGGGTCAATATCGTGGTTTTAGATGAAAATCTAAAAATCAAAATTATACTATGAATATTAATGGTTTTATAAAACGATCCTCCAAGACAACCTCTGTTACCTAGTGGGTAAGCTACTTGACTTCTACCCTGGAATTTTGGGTTCGGTTCCCGATAGTACACGAAAAAAAATTTAAAAAGAAAGATGAGTTTAGTTACGATTCTCGCACACGGTAGAAGTGTGATAATGATTTCACGAACGGCAACATTGCCAATACGTGCCATAATGAATTGTGAATTCCGTACCTATTCCAAAGGTTCTAACCTCAAATGTGCAATTAATGGATCCATTCAAAATGTTGTCACCCAGTCACGCTCTTTAGTTTATTCACATTGCCGATTCGGATGATGTGTTAAAGGGTGCCATGACAATAACTTAATTATAAAACATACCGGTTATACGAATATAAAGAAACCTTTTCAACAACCCATAAAACGGTGTGTCAGATAACAATATAATAGGGATTTTAGATAAATATTTCTGAAAGCGGGATTTAAGTACTTGGAAATATAATTTTATTTCCATCGTCTTTACGAGTCGAGACATTTGCTTTAACGTTTACAATGCTATTAAAAACGTTATTATTTGAACAAATCACAGATTTAGATAAATCGACAGAATTTAAAAAAATAATATAATAAAATACTCTTCTTTACATATTTTCCTGTCAAAGAAGAGACGACATAGCGGCAAACTTTCCTATCTCGGCACAAATAGAGACGACATAGCGGCAGACTTTCCTATCTCGGCACAAATAGAGACGACATAGCGGCAGACTTTCCTATCTCGGCACAAATAGAGACGACATAGCGGCAGACTTTCCTATCTCGGCACAAATAGAGACGACATAGCGGCAGACTTTCCTATCTCGGCACAAATAGAGACGACATAGCGGCAGACTTTCCTATCTCGGCACAAATAGAGACGACATAGCGGCAGACTTTTCCTATCTCGGCACAAATAGAGGCGACATAGCGGCAGACTTTCCTATCTCGGCACAAATCCTTGGCTTCTTTTATATTCATACAAAATACTATTTACATGATACAATTCTACGTTTCTTGATCTTCCTCTCACACGTCTTCTTTCAAATTTGCACTGTATATTTGTTTTTTGATGTTTCTTAAATCATTCGTTCTACATGTCCAAACATTCTTAGGGTGCTCTTCTTCATAATTAATTAACACACGATCCTTAAGTTCACATTCTTTTCTAATCACTTCATTCCGTATTCTTCATATATAGTTCAAAGAGAAATGAAATATTTTACACTCCAATCACTTATTTTACCAAATAATATTTACAATACTCTAATACAATACTCTTCTTTACATATTTTCCTGTCAAAGTAGAGACGACATAGCGGCAGACTTTCCTATCTCGGCACAAATAGAGACGACATAGCGGCAGACTTTTCCTATCTCGGCACAAATAGAGACGACATAGCGGCAGACTTTCCTATCTCGGCACAAATAGAGACGACATAGCGGCAGACTTTTCCTATCTCGGCACAAATAGAGACGACATAGCGGCAGACTTTCCTATCTCGGCACAAATCCTTGGCTTCTTTTATATTCATACAAAATACTATTTACATGATACAATTCTACGTTTCTTGATCTTCCTCTCACACGTCTTCTTTCAAATTTGCACTGTATATTTGTTTTTTGATGTTTCTTAAATCATTCGTTCTACATGTCCAAACATTCTTAGGGTGCTCTTCTTCATAATTAATTAACACACGAGCCTTAAGTTCACATTCTTTTCTAATCACTACATTCCGTATTCTTCATATATGGAACAAAGAGAAATGAAATATTTTACACTCCAATCACTTATTTTACCAAATAATATTTTTATTGAAAACATAACATATCAAAACGAAAAATCAACACACAAATGATAGAAAAAAATACATAAATTGAATGTTGAAGTCATAATTAATTTTCATTTTGTTCTCGCTTCACACCTTTGTGGAAGCCACGCGCTCTTTATTCCGCGGTGGGACAGATCCATGCGTTCACGTTACGGTCACAAACCGGGATAGACTCGTGCACTTACGTTAGGTTGGACTCCGCTTAGGCCAAGCGGTACCCGTATAGCATCCAGTTATCGTGAAGTTGACTACAAATAAGTCTTGAAGATGAACACTGCAACGTTTTCGAAACGTCGGATTCAAAAGCCAAACCACGTGGTACAGCACTCCGATAGATCATATACTATTGATACAAAGAACTAAGAAAGCCTCAAAATATATTTGATAAATAGGTCATTACCAATCATTGCCAAATATTTTTTTGGCATCAAAAATTCATTTGTCTTTTCAAATCTGATTGAGTATATCAACTAGTCTTAAACGAAAAAAAATGTGCTGAACTAACAAAAGTGTAAGTTCTTTACAATTTAAATGTTAAACTAGATAACAATCAGATCAAACACAATCATTAAAGATACTTAAAGAACTATATTAGATTATGGTACTCACTCAGCCATGTCATGCTCAGCAGCCACTCGGCACAAGACACCTCGGTCCATGGAGCACTTGCCCGACACGGGATCAGGGGGTGCAAGGTTGATATAAGGTGGCTCCTCAAGGAAGGTTATGCGCAGGTGGAACTTTTCGGGAACGCCCTGCGGCGGTGTATGCGAGTTGCCAGGCCACACGATGTCCTTTATGTCCAGACCTTCCTTCTGCCATGACTTCCAAACACCAATCTGTAATAAAAACATTACATATATGAAAGATTCTAAAAACATAAAAAAAATTCTTAGAAAAAAATGGTTATTTTATCAGAATTGTGATAATTGTGGCTTATTTGATTAAAGCTCCACCTAAAATTAAATAACTATCACGTGCTAGAAGATCTATAAAGGTTACTTTGTAGCTCGTCTTTCCTCGGTTAGTTTTATACAAAAAAAATGCATAATTGATTTAAAGGCTAGGCCAGCATATTTATCACACATAAGCTTTGTTTTTTTTTCTGTCTATCACTGACAGTAAGAATTCCGTCTATCTTCAAGATTAAAGAACCCACATTTAAATATACATAGTCGTACATACCATGCCCCGTTTTGACTATGAAAATAGGGCAGTTCTCAAAGTCTTTATATTTATACGTCTTAAGTGTATACAATGAAAGTATTATACAATACTCGTTAAATATAATATTTTATAAATATATGGAATATTTTTGTTTGCAATTGAATATTTTTGTTTTAAAGGGAGTGGAAAAATATCTGTCGAACATGCCTCCTACGCAAGGAAAACGGAATAATTATATAATACAATTTATCTTTTAAAAACATTTTTTTTTCTTGCACACGTTCCCCTTCAGCATATACGAATTGGTGATATGACCATATTGAAGAGCGCTGCCTGGAGACAATAATACTTATATACATCTAGCACATATGAATATTTTTGCTTGACGAATTATTTTAACTGAATTGGAATTACTGTCAGAAAATAAATCTAAAATCTCCAGGTGGAAGTCAAACGTCTGATATACTAGACTACGAAGAGCGTAATATACTAAAATATCATATTTTATATGGACTATATTTTAAATGATATACAAAACAAGAAGATGGTAGAGGACGTGGAATAGAAAGATCAAATGAACTACGAGTATGTTTGGATCGAGAGAATGATGTTGTGAAATAAGGAAATATAAAATGTAAGAGAAATCGACGGCGCTGTATGAGAAGGTGTATGTATGGAGAAGAAGCGAATTAAGTGTAACGAGATAAGAACATTTGTCTTTACTCTCTGCCTTCCCAAGTAGGTACTCGGTGTGATGGTTTATAACATTTAAAATACAAGAAATGAATTTCAATTTATAATTATATACTCGTAGAATAGCGTGAATAGATATATGTCTGCCTTGCTTTCTTCATAAGGGGAACAGTATAATTATCTTACGTAATTAATCTCATAGATGTAAATAAAATGGTACTTAAAACGTATGCCGAATATTTATTGAAAATGTATGTTGATAAAAGATTTGAATACCTAACTTGAAAGCGAAGCGTAAAACAAACATCCAATGGATTTGCTCTGCTCAATGTATTCCACCATTTCTCGTGTCAGAATTTTGCGAATATATTATTAAATTTAGAATTTTCCCTTCAGACCGTTTCCGAGAAATAGAAAATATAAGCCACCAACAAAAATTACATGGCGGCAACATAAAATGAAGACGGATGATATTTGGAGGTAATAAAAGTACTGTATGCTCGCTAGGGGGTAAAGAGGGTGTAGAATTCAAGACCCTTTCCATGGCGGAAGTGAGAGGAAGGGGTAGGAGACCAAAGTAAGAAGGCCATGTCGTGTAAGGTGGATCCCAGGAAATTGATATTTTTCCTTCCGGTTCGACGCTGTCACTTGAAATCGTGACAGCGATGTTTGAAGTATTTTAAGGTTTAAATTGTGGAGACGTTTGTAAAGATACCACATAAAATTTCTTATGTTTCTTGATTTCAACACGAGATATATATATATAATATAATATTTTGACGTCTTTTCTTATTAGAGAAAATCGTGTTGAATTTAGAAAATCTTATTGAGAAATGATTTTCACGTTACGTATATACAAAGCACCACGCTATTTCTCTTTTGAGGTTGGCAGGAGAGACAGAACGCCAAACTTTCCTTCCTTAAAATTCTTCCTTTGTTTCCTCCACATCCATACATCTTGAAATACAATTATTTCTGCTTCTCTTACTATTTAAATTTGTATACTTTTCTCAGTCGCCGTCTTTCGCGACTCCCACGGTTTATATTACATTTTTTTAGTCAATCTCTCGTTATTCATCCAACCAATGCGTCGATACTATTTCAATTTGGTCTTATTCATTTTACTAAATGCATCAGTTTTTAGTTCACATTCATCTTTAACAATTATATTTCATGTTGTTTCATATATGAATATATCACATATGGTATTATTCACAGTGCACTCATTTACCCCGCCTTTGTCAGTCTTCTTTCATCAATTTCACAAATTTTCAAAAAAATAAAACAATGATTTAACCTTTCTAGCTTAAACTAAATGTATACGAAAATTACTGATCTCAAATGAAAATTCAATTCCAAGAGCGTGATTTGTTTAAGCCTTAAACTTTAAGACTACCCGTGATCAGACGGTGTCTCTCATTTAGGGCCACATCCCCCTGACTAGTATTAGTCGATCTTTTTTAATAAAACATACGTCAGACTATGGCTTGTCTAAATACCAGCTGTACAAAACAAGGTGCACGTTCTCGCCGGGATAGAAGAGGCATTTGAAAAACTGCTGAGAGATCCAACCAATTGAATGATCCCAGATATCTTTTGCAACCCTTCAATACGCTCACTAAACCTCTGGAACAACCGCCTACATCGCCCCCAAACAGATAGATTTTGCTTGTAGATTAATTGACACCTAGCTCTGAAATGCCCTAGAAAATCTGAAAATTTCTTAAAAGGTTACGTACAGGAATTGGGAGAACCAAGGATAAGTTGAAATGAGGAATGTTTAGGAAGGAAGTTGCTAGATCGACTGTATTTGCGGTGAAGAGCAATCCAATTGACACTTGCGATGTTTTTCAACAAGATAAATAAAAGCTTTTATTAATTCATTTGTCGTGTCACGTCCAGTTTATTGTAATTATATTTATTCTGATTTATCTGATTCACAAAGTTTTGGACGTCTGTTTACAATGCGGTTACTAGGCTGATATATGGCAGTCATAAATATTTTTATATAAGCCAGCTTTTTATATAAGCCAGCTTTTTAAATGTCTACACTGACTTAAGTGTCATGAATTAATTGATTTCAAGCTTTGTCTATTTGTATATTCAAGCCCCTTAATGAGATGTCTGCATTGTGTTTTTCGAATCTGTGTCTGAGGACTGTTGCTTTGGCAAACACCAAAACTTTGAGGTTGATCTCATTTTCATAGAATAAATTGATAGTTCCGAATTGATCAAATAGAGTGAATATTATGACAGGGCTTTTGCCACATCACTAAATTCACTACACTAAACCTGAAGCCGAATGTGTAACTATTATATATCGAAAGATCTACAAAGATTTCTTCCTAGTTTATCTTCCCGATGTAAGTTTTCTGCAGCTTTCTTATCAAATATGTTTTTCTGCACATATGTCGATGTGGCAAAGTATCTTATATATTGGCCGCAGCTAGTATCTTCTTATTCTTATACTCAACTTATGCTATAAATCCATAGTTTTAACGCCCTTGAGGATAGTTAGCGCTCTAAATCTTCTTCTTCTCAGTGTCATTTTAGGTCCCTCCAACGTTGAATCTCACCTGAGAGTAGACATTTTTGTCCCCGGCAGCCCAAAAAAGATCCCGGACGCTCCGTATCCAGTCCAATCACGTGTATGGCGGAGCCAGAAGATTTGCCTCCTGCCAACACCTCTTCGACCCTCTTTTCTTCGCCTTCGCGCTCTAAATGGCGCTTTACAAATTATCCTATTTTTGATTTTTTTTAATATATAATAAATAAATAAATAATAGGTTTATTGATAGCAACATAGTATGTACAGATTATATTTAAATAACACTTCTAAAACACATAAATTGCAGATATTACATTAAATACAGAAGCTATCAAAAGGTCTGCGCTCGTCTAATAGCATCCCCTCGGCCAAGATACACCCCACCAATATAGGGCGAACCCAGCCACGGGGGCACTAGATGTTTTTCAGCCCACACTAATATTATTGCTTCAGTAACCATGGAGCCCGCTCTCTCACACCAAGGATGGCTTGATTCGTGATACCATCAGTGCTATCCAGGTGACTGATTCTAGGCAAAAGTTTCATTGTGCCTTTGACACGAAAATAATAAGAATATCAGAAACATCAGACGAATAAAAGCTTTTTTGTAAACTCATTGAAAATGTGACACGAAATATTTAATTATCTGAAATCTTGTTTGTAATTTTATTATTTAAATTAGTGAAAATATAACGTGATTGTAAAACAGTAATAAATCGTTATGCCTGATGAGTCTTGAATAGTTAGGTGGTGAGGAAGTCTTTAATTATGTATATAGGTCAATCCTGGGGTACTTGCATGGACAAGGGAACTCTATATTAAATAAAACCTCGATCGGTGTAGAAGGAGGTGAAATGTGATATATTTTATCTCTAGGAAAATAATATGCGACCCTTAAGTATAATTAACAAATTATAGGTGCATTCAATTACTAAAAGAAAAAATATTGACCACTTTAAAAAACAACATAAAACGGAACACATACTCTACTTGAAATCTGTTATGTACAGTATAACACTACAAAAAATGTTATCAATAAAATAATAAAGTTAATTAAATTACAAAAAAAGACAAAATAAAAATGGAATAACCAGTCTCTAGTCAAAACTGGTACTTTAAATAAGTCTACAAGTTTGAGGAAATGTCGATGACGGACACTCCTGAAGTCAACCACGTTTATATTAAAAATATCCACCAAACCAGATATGCATATGCTGTTACCCAATTTATTTATTTCAACGGTTAAACAATATATAGAATTTATGATTAATATGTTAGCAGTGTTATACAATAGGGGAAAAAGTACCTACTTGTCAAACAACAAAACAAAGCGAATTCAATCAATTAATACCGGCAAGAACAACTTCATCAATTTACTTCTGCAATAAGCTAAAGCCATATGCATTCTAGTTATTCAAGAGTTGTACAAATAATTAGTTGTACAATTCAAATTTATGCTTTGTTGGTAATTATAAAGTGCAACTGTCGTATTCGAATTGCTCTCGACACATTTAAATTGTTATAAAGGTTATGTGTTTTTAGCACATGTGTGGATACCAATTTGAGTTAATATATTGGGGCTATGAAGAAACACCAGGCTTGTGAAATATTAGAAATTACATTAAGAGGCATACGTCAAACTGCGGAAATACACTTTGAAGTAAATGTCGTGCCTTTTTTACTTGTAATATTTCAGGTGACTTGATTTTACTATATTCTAAGGATGCCAACCCACTGAGCTTTGAAACATTAACGAAAACGCATAGGAAAACGTCTAATGGAGGATATGACGAAATTAGAAATAATATTTCCAAACAATATTTTCGAGGCAGAAGGGATTAAAAACGTTACTTTTTCAGGATGATAAATGAATTGTTGAAAATAGAAGCTTTTAATATATTAAGCGCTGCCAGTGTGTTATCCTCACAGGAAATAAATAATAAATATTATGCTTTTAAATCCCTTAAGCTTTACCAGACCTTTTTCAGTTTATTTTTGAGATACCATGAAAAAACCTACGTATTGGGATTAACAATGATATACATAGGCACATGGTAAGGCGCAGGTTTTCTATGCAAAAGGTCATTCATTGGTTTGAGCTTCGTACTCTGCTTCTACTATGCGTGCTTTTTTCTACCTGTTTTTTTGTTTGAATATAATTTTCAACAGAGTTTAAAAACACGTTCATTATATACAGTAATTAACAAAAACAATATCTAGTGAGAAGACACAGGCGGCACCTCTACAAAAATCAACCACCCAACACGAAAATAAAGGATCTTTTTAACCTTCAGTGAAAACGTCATCCTGTTCTATCGATAGAAACCCCCCACTCACCCTGCTACTTTAAAAAAGCGATAATTGTAATTGAAAAGACCGATTTCAACAATGACGGCAAATAAATTTTCATTTGTTTTGTAATTCTGTTGACTTTGACAGTGTTTTCATTTTGAAAATTAGAACAATTTTTCTCCACGTGTGTTTTGTTTCATTTTCACTTCACCGTTACAGTATACTTTGTTTAATTTTTAACCAAATATACTGTAAAGGTGAATGTAAAACCGCATCCCTTAAGGTGTTAATTTAATTGAAGAATCACATTCGAATTGTATAATTTTACTTGTTCTCATTGTTTGCATCGTCAATAGATTAAAAACTCAAATAGGTGGCGGTTTTTTTTTTAAATGGAATACTCCTTACGTTATACAATAGCTTTTGCATATGTACGTACTCACATGTTTAGTTCAGTTTTACTTCACTTTCAGTATAAATTTTGTTTAATTTTTAGCTGAAGGGCATACGAGAATATATATTTAATATATATTGCCAAATAAAAACCCCTTTTCATATAGAATTACTGTTTTTTATCAAATCGAAAACAAGCATTTTACTCAGAAGGATAGAAAATTTTATTCAAACTTTATCACAGACGAGTACTCGTACATACAGAGTAATCACAAAGTTTTAATGAGTTTGTGTATTGGGTGGGTTTGCAGGCGATTTACAACTGAGTATATGGTGTAGGAAGAGAGGAGAAACCTACCGAAGTAAGTGAATAACCAGTTCCGATGGGAGACAATCCGATGCATTATGTAGAACAGCGCACAGGTCCGAGAAAACTGTAATCGAGTTACTGGAAAAGGGATTGCACTTGGCATTCAAATATTTCAAAAATAGCTGGTGATATGTTTTTTGTCACAATTAATTTTATGTTTTTAATTTGATAAAAAAAAACATATATGCAGTTTTTATTATAAAATGTAACTTATGTCGTTTTTAACTTGTGAGTAATTAGTAAATTTTAATATGCCTAGCCAAACACTGTTTATTTTATTTTACATAAATATAAATAAACAGTTTTTGATTAAGCAAATGATAATGTCTCGAATTCTTAACAGTGTGTAAGCCTTAACTTTAATATAAATACTTATAAGTAAATGTTAAATGTGAGTAATTAGTGGGATTCCTTAATCAAAATTTATTTGGGGTAATCAACGTGTGAGTAAGTCTTAAGGAAAATAAAGAAGTGCTTTAAAATCAACTTTGGTCTTAAACATGATATGTTCAACATAGACCCTGAACCTTCTGGGTTCAAGGTCACATACAATAAATTCAGGGTCACATAAAATTCCCACAATAAGTACATACCTGTATTGTGTACTTATTGTGGGAATTTTATTAGAGTTTTGTTAATATTGTATTTTTTTGTAGCATCTTATATTTCAGATTTTGTTAGTTAATATTTTTATCGGTTTAACATACATATCATATAGTCGTTCTCTGTTAGAGTGAGTAGAGAGGTGAGATGAAAGCGCCAGACAATCCTATCAAGACACATATATTTTGCCTCTTCTATTTCCACATAGCTAATCATACAATTCCTAGTTTTAACATTTCCTCCTCTTACTTTTAACATTTCCTTCTTTTGAAATATCATCCAACTATAATTCCCACTCGACAATACATGAATAAATAAAAATATATACAAAAACACGCAACGTTATAAAAAAACACATAAGGTCAAGTTAATAAAACGCTTGATTTTCACCCGGGGCTTCATGTTTGATTCCCGATGGAATCCATAAAAAATCATTTAAGTCTAGTGAATGAGTTTGTAGGATGTTCAAGCGAGATAGACGTGTGTAACTAGAATTGCCTCTTCACCTGTTGTTGTATTATTGACTTTATTATTCAATGTCTTATGCGTGAGTTGCGTTCATATTTATACTTTTTGTAAAAAAAAATATTCTATTTTCATGCACTCAATAATTTATAATTGGAATCAAATAATTTTTTATTTTCGAAAAAAAAAACCACATATTGCACATAATAAATAAACATGTGGTATTACTAAACATCTATGAAGATAATGATTTCGTAATAAGAAAAGCGGAAATTTTGGACAAAATAAAATACTTAAAATTTTCAGCATCGTATACTGTTTTGAGCCATACCACTGTAGCGACCGTGCGTGCGGTCACTGAACCCACCAAGGCGACCCTTGTCCGCGCGGTCATTGAACTCGCCTGTGGCCAGTGCCAGACGGCGCCGGGCGAAGGTTGCCCGCGCGGTCATTGAACTCACTAGTAGCGAAGAGCGAGAGCGAGACACCGATATATCTCTTGCCTCTCCTGCAGACCATAGTATGAAATATATATAGAACGTGCAACAATAACCATGTGTCCAGCGAAGCGAGACAGTGACATGTTCTGCGCCGTTCTATATATTATAAATACAGACGCTTACAATAAACTTTCTCTCTTTACTTATTTCGATCTCGACGACTTTTATTCAAACAACCTCATCCTTCTATGCGAAACACAATTCCCTAAACCACGTTGAAAGTCGTCATATTATATTTGATGTGTTTAAAAAAAATAATTTCATACCAAATTTACGCTCAGAAAAAGTTCAACCTAAATTTTTTGTACTTTTATGAATTTTGAAAAAATAACGTCTTATAAACACTTAAAGTGTGATTTTGTGTGAAATTTTATTCACAATGTGTTCTCAACAATGATGTTAAAAGTGTGTTTAAGGATTTTTTTCAAATCTCAAAGTAGTTATTTGATGAGGAAAAACGATTGTTCAAAGTTCAGTTCAGGAATACAAAAAAAAACAGGAAGTTACTTTTTATGTTTGAAAAAGAATAGAAAAATATTTTCAAAAATAAATACGAGTAGTTTGAATTATACAAATGGTGGAGTGTGCCAAATGTTACAGTGTATGTAAGAGCCTAAAGCGCCTTAGTCTTGATATATGGGGACATTGCGACCATAATGTTACAATAAACAACCACTGAAAATAGGGAACTGTTTAGGGACCCCCGTTTAGATACTTTGTAGAACTTAATAGCGAGATTTATTTTTTAGCGCTTCACAGCTTTGAGGGCTTGTTAAATAGTATACCTCTCTATTACAAATACACTCTCCGATTTTCTAGATTTTCTTATGTGGAGTGACAACTTGGATACTGAGTTTATAAATGAGAAAAAAAAGGTGGATGTATTCGAGATGTGGTGATATAGATGCATGCTTAGGATACCTTGGACGGCGCGGCACATCACTTTTTCCATCATACTTGGGATAAAAGATAGGCTGTTCGCAATTTGTCCGCGACGAGTGTTCCGATTCTTTGGCCATCTACAATAGTATGCATGGGAAGGGAAGATTTGGAAAAAAACTCGTGCTACCGGGTTTTGTGAAAGGATGACGAAGCAGAGTTAGAACGTCAGCTCAATGAATAGACCCAAGTCAGGAACTCAACAGAATCCTCTGTGATGGAAGCACTTGAAGAGGGCCAAAGAAGGTTGAAATAGAAAATCCTCGTGGGCAGAGTTGAGCAGATGAATCGGAAGCATGACCCTCGGTCTTGAGGAATTGGCCAAAAGTGTATCTCTTTTTTTTTTATTTCAGCGTTTTCACTTTTTTTCTCTCTGTTTCTTTATATATGTAGTTTTTTATATTTTTTATCTCTCTTTATCTTTAAGTTTCAAACCTCTTGACTTTATGACATTAATTTACGGTAAGTGTAAATGATACGCGCAGAATGTATGCATTTCTACTAATATATGCAAGGATGCTACAAATTCCATAGACAATCAAATATATTAATACATCTTTCCTGAAAGAATAGTAGATCACTGACAAGCTGTCAACAATGAGCTTCTGATCCTAAGGATGTACTTTCCGCGTCAAAGGAGAAAGTACGAAAAGAGTTTTTGTACTGGGGATACTGAAAAGAAAGCACTCAAAAGGAAGATCACTGGTGTGTTGGACTGATTAAGTAAAACAGGTAACATAACTACCTTAAGCCGTTGCTCTCTAAACTTGGACAATAGGGATGGACGGTGATGATTCCTCAAAAGCTAACATGAGAGTCACGATGCTAAGTAATTAGAAATACGCCTGGAAAGAAATATTAAAAAAATTGACATTCTTAAGAATGTCAATGGACTTTTTCTAGATACCAGTACATAAGTTTAAATAAAAATAATAATTGTCATTTCAGCAACTAAGAGAAATCTATCATTTAAAAAATATTAAATATTGCAGCAAAATTGGTGCCAAGTTTTCCAGCAAGTAGCAAACAAACTTTTAAACTCAATAACGATACAAACTTGTATCTAGGATTGTCGAAGCATGCTTATTTTATTAACCCTATATTAACATAGGATCTCCAACCTCTTATTATTTATATACATAGCTCTTACATACATTCATTTCATCATACATGTTTTTCAGTTTTAAACACTTCTTATTTTTCCCTCAGTTTCCATTTTTCCAAGAATTTCGATCTATTTTTCCCTCTTTTTGTGTGACAGTCTCCTTTTTCTTTGCCCTATCTCATCTATTTCAGGTCGGCTGCTTAGACTTTTTTCCTCCATCTCTCTCAATCTCGCCAATAACTCGGGGCTAGTCCGAGTCTCGTCATGTCCTTCTCCACTTTCTTATATAGTATCTTCTTGGGTCTCCCTCTGCGTCTTTTTGGGAGTTCCCAATTCGTGGCTGTATTTGACGTAGACTCTTCATTTCGCTGTTGCACGTATTCATACCGGCGAAGTCGTGCTTCCTGGGCTTTCTTTACTATTGACACCATCGTGACCATCGTAGCATATGTACTAGTGACCAATCTAGTGAGAGCCAGTAACCACCGTAACGCTTCCCTTTCATCTTTAGAGGTCAACACTCGGCACTATATAGTATAGCGGACCTGATCACTGACGACCTCCGTGGCCTTGTTGGCAAGACCCTTGTCTCCCAGCCCGG
>OX463845.1:39826106-39919465 GCA_949825065.1 Odontocerum albicorne | reverse complement strand
AGAGTTTACGGTAAAATTGAATTTAAGTAGTATTTTTTCGGATTGTAGAAGATTAACGATGTATTATATATCGAACGGCGTGTGCAATAGGTACAAAGTCAATGGGACCTTAAAACATATACAATCGAACAAAATAGTATCAAAATCTGCTATAATGATTGTTCACAATATTTTCTAGAACCATGTAAGGGATCAAAACGTTGATTTGTAAAAATACTAAAAAAGCGATAATTTATGCAGAAATACGAGCACTGAGAATAATATTAGAGACAGAAATGCGTGCACTGAGAATAATATTAGATACAGAAATGCGTGCACTGAGAATAATATTAGAGACAGAAATGCGTGCACTGAGAATAATATTCGAGACAGAAATGCGTGCACTGAGAATAATATTAGAGACAGAAATGCGTGCACTGAGAATAATATTAGAGACAGAAAGGCGTGCACTTAGAATAATATTAGAGACTGAAATGTGTGACAGAAGACGGAATGCAGTGGTTAGTGATGAATGTGAACCTAAAGCTGATACATTTAGTAAATGAAGAAGTGCACTCATAGAGGGATTGGGCATGTGCAGCAATTCAAAGAAGAAAAAATAATTAAATAAATATACGTGAAAAATGTGTATGTAAGACGTGGTAGAGAAAGACCAAAGGAAGTATGGTTGGATGATTGATTTATATTTTGAAAGAGAAATATGTAAAAAGTAAAGGAAATCGTAAGACTTGTATAAGAAAGTGTATGGATGTAGATGAGGAGAAATATGTATGTCGCGATATAAAAGTATGGCACTTTGTCCTCTCTACCTAGCCCAACAGGGAATCTTCGTGATGGTTAGGTTGTTTGATTTTGAAAATAAAACATTCAAAAATATATTGTGTGAGAATCACTGTATAAAAATAAATTAAATAAACCTTACAATATTATCTCATAATTGTCATCTGACTGAGAAGCTGAATCACAAATTTCACCATCATAGCCGTCCTTTATGGCCTAGTTGATAAGACGTCTGTCTTCCAAACAGGGTATTACCGGTTTGATTATAATTAAAATCCAGATTTGTTTAGAAAATAAATGTCTGTTTTTTTCTTTATACCAAGATATTTTTGGTTGGTTTATACCAAGAGTTCCTTAACTTTTTTCGGCCGCAGACCCCTATACCAAAAAAAAAAATTAAACCATCGACCCCCTAGTCATTTACTTTATTTACTCAAATTAATACGTTTGTACAGTACTCGATATTAAATATTTCACTAGATATCAAACTTTCCATTTTAATCACTTGTAAGGATTGAAAAAGGTAAAAGGACTACGGATTATGGCATTATCTTGTGCTACATTTAATATTGAAATCTGCGCTTACGAAAATTAATGCAATAAAATACGACCAAATTTTTTTTTATAATTTTTGACATTTATGAAATAAATAGGTATGTCAACTCAAAATAAGTACAAATATTGACAAATATTCTTAATTAGGTACCTATTGAAATCATAGATATTTTGAAGTAACAATAAATAGCAGTAGTAAGGGGGTCTATTTTTGCTGTCGTCAACCCTCAAATTATTTTATTGAAACTATCGACCCCTATAAAAATCAAATTGACTCCAGGGGGTCGATATCGACAATTTAGGGAACTCTTAGTTTAGGGAGATAACCACATGACAATAACTAAGCCAGGTTCTACATACACAACTAAAATGTAAAACAATATCGAAATACAACCTGTAAAAATCATATATTTAGAACTTATTATTTTTTTCCTATTTTCACTTACTTTTTAAACCACAGTGAAATGTTTGTTCTTTAGATATTGAAATTTTTTAATTCCACATTACAAAATCAACTAATCTTAAACTTGGATATTTTTTATTTTAAATGAAATCAGTAAACCAACAAACGTAGAAGCATGATTCACCTTTAAGACATACCGAATGTCGTCAACACCGTGTGCATATTCGCGTTAAGATCACAAATGCGGTTAACTATGTTATGTACTTGTAAATGTTTTAACTATGCGATATTTAACAAATGCAATTAACTATATAAATGGTTTAATTATACGTATTTTAACAAATGTGGTTTACCATGTAAACATCCACTTTTACAAAAAAATCTCCCTTATCCCTATCCTTATAATTGCTAACTCTATCAAACATTTTAAAAACTAGATTTTCCTCGCTTAGTAAGCATTTATATTGCATTTCTTCTGCTTTTGTATTAGCTGGGACGACCAAGGTCCGAGTGAATGTGATGGAATACAAGTAGCCTGAACGAGTGGACTTGTTTTTGCTGAATAATTAGTGTAAGAATTGTTATCTAGTTATAAGTAGTATGTAGGTGTTAATTGTTTCTAAGATCTCATATATTAAGATTGAATAAATAAAATAAAATGATATGTAGGAAAATAAGATTAAATAAGTTCATAAATTATAACATATAATTAAGATTAGTAATAAATTTGTATATAGGTATAGCCTTGACAAATGTTTGTATAATAATTTACTTGTTTGATAAAAAAAAAAAAAAAATCTTCTGCTTTTATCACTATCCTGTAATGTCCAGGCTTCACTTTCACACATCAAAGTGGGCACCAATACATACAGTTTTGCTGATTTTACAATGGTTTTACTAACAAACAGGTTTTACTAACAGTTTTTAGTACCGGTAACTTTTTTTTTTGTTGTAATTCGCTTTCCAATATTTTTCCCTTTATTATCCTCTTTCGAAAACATATTATTTCCTAGATAAATTCCTCAACTCCCTCTCGTCGTTCATTATTCACGCATACCCTGCAAACACTCACTTTTTTCAAAAACTATTACTTATGACTTCATTACAGTTTTAACAAATACGTTTTATATTTTTTAATCTTAATTTTAATAAAGTTGATAAATAAAATGTTTGATATTTATTGTGGATATATGTGAATATTAAAATATATTTTTTTATTATTCACCCATGGATAACACTTTTATGGAAGTAATAAATAAATAAAAGTAATAAAAAAAGTGAAGATATTTATTTATTTATTTAACACTCTTATTGCAAATACAATTTGACGGGCTTATTGCTAGGCGGCAACCTCTTCCAACCAACCAGACAAAAGTAAATGAAGCAAGTTACGTGGTCGCATAAATCATTCAAACGACTATCCATCCCCACGAAATCCATAAACATATACGTGAGCACATGCCCACGAACCCCATAAAAACGGACAGTCACCCGAACATTCTTTTTCATATAAAGTGAGATATCATCAATCAAAAGGAAAGGAAGGGATGGTGGAGAGGTAAGGAAAACAAAAATCAGGAATGAAACACGTTATTTTACTGACTAGAAATTAAGAGGTTTTTCAGTCGCTCCTTAAAGCATGCCAAAGACGGAGCGAGTCTTATATTGGTTTGTAACTGATTCCAGAGTCTCACTGCATGGACAGTACGGGACGAGGTAAAGAAAGAGGAGCGGTGAACTGGAAAGGCCAATACACAATCTCTGTTTGAGCGTAGAACTAATCCATGATTGGAAAGACGCTGAACAATATCATTCATTAGAAAAAAAATTAGGTCTTGAGAGAAAAGCATATGGGGCAGCTTAATCAGAATAAACAGGTAATTTTACATATGAGAGTTTTACCGTTAACACCGGAAATTCATGTTTTTTTTTGTATTACAATGTTTTGCAAAACACGAATTCACACATACCGTGAAGACCCTGCTGGGGTAGACACAGAAAACGAAGCGTCAGACTTTCGTGTCTCGACACACATATATTTTTTTTCCATATCCATGTTAAATCTTATACAGCTTCTCTCACTTTTCTTTCGTTTAAAAAATCATTGACTCAATCTAACAATACTTTTTTTTTATATTTCTCTACAACATCTTCAACTCACATTTGCTCTATATACTATTATTACTTATATACTATATACTATTATTACTATTATTATATACTATTATTACTATTATTACTATATACTATTATGACTATTATTACTTGTTTTGTTAGTTTTTCTCCCTTCAATCGTTCCATATGCCCAAACCATCTTCGAACGGTCTTCTTCATATTACTCAACACATCGACCTTAAGTTCGCATCATCGGCGGCCGGTCTAGAGGTTTGCTGGTGCGCTGAACCGGAGAAATAATTCGTAATAATTAAATTATGTATTCGTAAACATGACTTCCAAAAATGTTAAATATTTGTATAAAGTAAATATGTATAAGAATACTGACAAATGTTACGAGTATTTTTATTTAACTGAAAATTCAAAACAAATAAAAATAATATTTAAAAAAATATTCCTTTCAAATTGACCGCCCAAGTTTGCCAATATTATCGGAGCGATCTCCAATACGCACCGGACAGAAACGCTAATTCTTATAGGGCAGACAGGGATGTACAGTAAACCGTGAGACAGTGATATTTCATATTCGCTCAGCGTCTTAAGGTGCGTTGGTGCTCAGCGTATCAGCGCACCTGGTTCGCATTCATCCCGAATCATTTCGACCATTTTCTGTCACACGTTGTCGCCCATTGTATTTTTCTAAGCGCATGCATTTCCACCGAACTTATTTGGCTCTTTATTCAAATTTATTGGATGAGCTGACTGAATGAGATAGACAGATCTGTCTAAAAAAATTATAAAATATTCCAGTCTGCAGTTTCACTAAACGTGGTCATTAATCTGACTTGGGTGAGAAAAAAAACTTACCTCTTCCCAGACCAGCTGTTTGGACACTCCGGGTCTTAAGTTCATGATTTTCAGCTCAGCGGCTTTTAAGTCTCCATCAGCAGTAAACTCCACACTTGGTTTTCCCTGCTCACCTTCTACCGACACATTTCGCAGGTATTTGAAAAATCTGAAAAATAGAAAACAAACTTTTTAAAACAAACAGAGGAAAACAAGATAAAAAAACACTTAGTTTGAAACATAATGTGCAAGTTTTTATGTGACAAAATTTTGTATCAAGAATGTAAAATATTATTTGTTTACTAGAAATGGTAAGATTGAAATATTATTTGCAAAAATACTTAATATTGAAATATTCCTGTCTTTTCAGGTCATAAAAGTTAAGGGGAAAAACGGTATATTATTTTTATTATCGTAGTCTTTATTTACACGTAATAAAATCATTTATTGTCAGAATAAAATCAAAAAGGTGTAACACACACTAAAGAGGTCCATTACTCCACGAAAAGTCACGATGACTTTCAGCTTTCAAAAATCAAAAAAACAAAAAAGTCAAAATAATTTATAATTTTTTTTAACTAAATGCTAAAAAGTTTAGCCGAGACCATCTAAATGTTCGTTTTCTTTGTGTTTTATATTATATATTAAGGCTTTACTCGGAGGTTGTTAATGCAGATCGTAGATGTTAAATAATATTTGCAAGTTGAGTACATATTTTAATAATAGTTTTCGATATTTTTTTAAACTTAATAAATAAAAAAAAAACATTAAAATTATTTCTTGATTATTTTTACCTGGTGATATACAGCCTATGAATATTTTTACCTGGTGATATACAACCTAAGAATATATTTACCTAGTGATATACAGCCTATGAATATTTTTACCTGGTGATATACAACTTAAGAATATATTTATCTAGTGATATACAGCCTATGAATATTTTTACTTGGTGATATACAACCTGAGAATATTTTATACACCACAGAGGTTATCTAGGGATGAAGTTTATTTATCACACAGTCTATCTAGAGATGGAGTTTATTTATCAAACAGTTCTCTCTGATTCTTGGTTTTTACTTCGTATTATATAATCTCCTGCAGATGAAGTCAATACATCTAAAATTTTATATAGATTTTGTCAATTATCATATTTCCAATTGATTTTAATAAGTAAGTAAAGCGTGTTATTTATTTTAGTTATATGTTTCGGTGTATCAACCCGGAGATAATTTATTAAATGTAAACAAGGTCAGAATTAAAATTTGAAGATGTTTCTAAGAGATATTAACAAAAATACTGCCAGTTTATTTCTTATAAATAAAAGGTAAAAAAATATAGTGAAGAAAAGCAATAACTGTATTACACAGCTTAAAATGTGTCGAGTTGGCATATCGGCATGAGAGAGAGAGCGTTTAAGCAACAATAAGTGGATGGTGGTGGGGACTAGTATATAAGAGCTATTCTGTATACAGGGATTTATCAAATAATACTAGGACAGGTAACTTAAAAAAAATATTTATGGAAATGATTTTATATATTGTTTATAGTTAAGGCATTAACGTTGTGGAGGTTTAAATACATTATAATTTATTTTATCAAACACTGTTATCAAACATTTTAGCAAAAAAAAGTGGAATAAACAGTGTTTAATAAAATAAAATTAAAAAATTGAAATGATTTTATCCCAAGAATTAAAAGGCGATATTTAACATAAATGGTTTGTTTTGCTTGGTTTTGGACTGATTTTACTCATCATTCCACTATCGGAACGATCTTAGAATTACAGCTGTTATGAAATTAACCGTATAATATATATTTCTTTTTGCGAATCGGTAACTATTTAATTTATTGATTTTATATTTGATACAAATTTAGGGCCATTGTTATATATCAAATGACAAAAAGAAGTGTAACAAGAAAAAATATATAATCAAAGTCGTAATATAATTTAGTAGAACATCAAAAGAAATTTAGCGCCATTATTATGTATCAAATTACAAAAATAAGTATAACCAGAAAAAAATATATAATCAAAGTCTAAATATAATTTAGTAGAACATCAATAGAAATTTATCGCCATTATTATATATCAAATGACAAAAATAAGTGTAACAAGAAAAAATATATAGTCAAAGTCTAAATATAATTTAGTAGAATATCAAAAGAAATTTAGTGCCATTATTATATATCAAATGACAAAAATAAGTGTAACAAGAAAAAATATATTATCAAAGTCTACATATACTTTAGCAAAACATCAATAGAAACAATGTTCATGTATTTGTTTGAAGTGGCTCAGTTGTGCCTATAAATTTTATTAAGGAGTTTAATCATCAATTTATCAACCAAGATGTAGAAAATATCGATATCAGATAATTTATTCAATAAGGTCATTCCGTATACAAATGTTAATGACCTTAACAGTTCTGTTCGTGAATATGGTTCCGAAAATAATGTTAATTAACGATGGCGTAAAAATCGTTCGGTATAATATACAAAAGGGTTTTCTATTTTTACTGTTAGCAATTTATTTTTGAACCACAGTCACCTTCAACAGCATAACGTCGGGGTAGTCATCATACGAAATAATCGCTGTATGGTCAACATCTTTTGAAGGTTTTTTCCTCCTTTCTATAATCTATCAAATATTGTCGATCACTCAGTAATAATACAATAGTAAAAATAATGTAAATCCTGTGTAATTTTTTTCCTCGTGTGTTAATTAATTTAGTTATTATGAGAATACAGGTATGATCCAATAACACCACACTTGGGAAACATACCATCATTTAAGATAAAATTCTTATACATTGATCATCAAAATAACACCACACTTGGGAAACATACCATCATTTAAGATAAAATTCTTATACATTGATCATCAAAATAACACCACACTTGGGAAACATACCATCATTTAAGATAAAATTCTTATACATTGATCATCAAAATAACACCACACTTGGGAAACATACCATCATTTAAGATAAAATTCTTATACATTGATCATCAAAATAACACCACACTTGGGAAACATACCATCATTTAAGATAAAATTCTTATACATTGATCATCAAAATAACAGCTTATGTTTTCCTGTCAAATAAAATATCAACTCAATGGCGCTTTATTTTTAATATATAAGATAAGTTACATATATTTTTTAATATATAGGTTTAAAAATAACTACCGACCTTCGGGACCTAGTTGGTAAGACGATTGTTTGCCAGTTGGGGGTTGCGGATTCGATTATTATCGGTAATCACATTTTAACTTTAAGCTCCTTACTTATTTCTGGTTGGTTACTACAAGGTAATAAGGCCGCCAGGTTGTACTTGATACAAAGAATATCGTATTACAAGTAAATGGACTCTAGGAAGAACTGCTAGATTTATACCATGATTTTGATAAAAACAATAATTCAGTTTTATCTAAGTATTGTCGACGTTAGTTCTGCTTCTATGGTTCTAGAACAGGGGTCGGCAAACCGCGGCTCTTTTCATAGGCACGTGCGACTCTTCAACTCCAGCTTCTCCTCCACTCTGCAACCTCACCAGAAGAGCATGAACACGGCCGATGGACGAACACAAGCGGCACAATCTTATGTTTGTTTTATTAGTGTTTAATTATTTAGGTTTTCTTGTTTTATAAGTAGTGCACTGAGCTACTGAAGCTTATAACTCCCATATATAGTATTCTATTCTTCTATGTAGCCTACGACTGTATTGTAATTTGAGCTTTAAATAAAATATTTGATTTCATCTCGTTTTTTTTTTCACCATTAAAATCTATACAGCTATAGTGAAAATTAATCGCTCTATGAAAATTTTGAGATTCTGTTTACTTAATATTTGGCTCATCTCACTAGAAAGTCTGCCGACCCCTGTTCTAAAAGATATGACTACTTTTGGATTTCACCTTGTTAGCAATTTCCGTATTCCAGTAAACAGAAATGTACGTTGTTTTGACATATACCTTAGTGAGTGCAATCCATCTTCAAGATGAAAATTTCTGTGGCTTATTTGGCAAAACGCATATTTTCCAGCCCGAGGGTGGGGGGCTCGATTCCCCATGGACCCATTTTTAAAGAGGTTACAGTTTGGATTTCACTTAAGATCTCTATCACATTTTTTATAAAATGACAATAAATTCGCTAGGTACTATTTTATACGATGAAAGTGATATATGTTTTAATGCAATGATATTTCCAAAGTTCTGTTATACTGTAACAAATGGCAATCCTTCATAATTATGTTTGTCAGCTAGTATGTTTGTCTTGTGGATGAAAGTGGTCTGTGATTGTATTAGATTGTTGTGTGTAAGTTGTTGCTTTTCATCAAGCATACGATCTTGACAAGCCAGGACATCAAAGTTCCAAGACGATCAGCAGGTTGAATCTGCTGTAGTCTTTCGTTGAGCAGAGTTTTTTTACAGTGCAATTTTTACCTTTGCTAAATGGCCCTTTAAGCATTCATGATAAGTATCACATAAGCTATAGAAAAAAAATACAAATGTAAAACGGTGAATGAGTAAAATTAGTCTGGAAGAGAATCTTGCTAAGCGTTAATGCTTATCATTAGACTACGGTCGCTGATATTGTCCTGTACCCATACAATGATATTAAAGTAATTAAGATATTGTGATGAGGAAGAATGTCATGTGGGGCGGGTATACAAAATGACGGGGAGTCTTATTGAAATTACCATTGCCTCTGGTTGGCGATAAAAATTAAGTAGTTCAAATACTTTTTGATCACCCCTCCCAAGCATATCGGTGTGTTTGCTGTGTTGACATGGTTTTGACGTAGAGAATTGGGGAAAATAAAATAAAATATTGGATTCTGAGAGGGTGACAATTTTAAGCCAACATTTTCTGTTTTGATATTATAATGGATTTTGGCGGTTTCGCGTAATGTTCAACATTTCGCAGAATGTGTAGGAACATTTTCCCTGTCTGAACATGGAGAAGAAATGTTCATTCCATAATAAAATAAATATAACCATACATAGCTATGTCTTCATGTAGCTTTTAAGCCCAAGAAAATTCGAAAGTTTTCCAGTTGAAATGTTAGATTATTTGATATAAGAAATAATATCGTATTTCCAAGAAAATTATTCTTATTCGAACTTAAGCATAATATTCTTTTTTCTCCCTACTGTTCTGAGTGTGAGGATAAATTTAAGTGATTCATATTAATGTTAACTTTTAAGCATCTTTTGAGTTAGTTTAATGATGCAAAACGAAGTAATAATTGTCAAAGCACTTTCAAGTAACAAGTTAAATTATAATTCGATACATAGAATAAAAAATATAAGACAAAAACAAATAAGTAACTTAAAGTTCTTGTTTTTGCCCATGTATTGGATTTTCTTCTCGAACATCTTCGAAATTGATCGATGTATATGATATATCTCTTTTACCATATAGAAAAATATTTTGCTCCCTTTAATAAAAACATGAAATCGAAACAGCTACCAAAGGGAGTTTCAGATTCTCTACAGAAGTATCAAAACGATTGATATTTACTTGCCAGGTTATTGAATTTCCTGAAAAGATACCGGGAATGTTTCCCGCCGCAATTGCATTTGGTGCCTTTTCTGTATTCCTTTTCCCTCTCCAGCAAATAGGGGTTTCTATCGGTATAACAGCATGGCCTTACAACTTCTAACTACTGATGTATCTTGCATGTTTGAATATTTTATATATTACAGTGAAAGCGGATGATAAGGGAATGTAAATTATAACTATTGAATGTACACTTTCACTATAGTAATAGAGAATGTGTATTACAGTGTTAATGGTGTACATTAATTAAAAATATACTTCTACTGCTCGTCGTTACGAACGCTCTAGAATATGAATTTCCATGCGCAGCTGTGGTTTTTGCACTAAATGAGACTTTAAAAAAATATAAATGCAAGAAGAATATGCATGTCAAAATGCCATAACTATTTGACTTGCTTCAATAAATAAAAATGTTTGTAATTACAATGTATTTATACCTCCACAACGTTAATGCCTTAACTATAATGAATGTATAAAATAATATAATAAAAATGTTGTTTAAAAGGCTTTTTTATCATTTCATTTAAAAAAATATTTTCCCATCCACTAACATATAATTGTAAATATTGACAAACACTAGATGATACTATACGATCAATAAATAGAAAATATGGATTTTATTTTTTAAACGAACGATATTTTCCAAATTCACTTAATATGATAGTTAAAGTGTGCATTCATTAGTTAAAGTTTATGTTTACTGTATAATCCACTGAGTCTTGCCAGTAACAATATTTAATATTTCTCCTACAATGAAAGTGATGGATACATATTTAAATTTCTTTGGAAAAGAGTTGAACTTTGAGGTTGATTTGGTTTTCATCGAATGAATTGATCCGAATCGATCAAATGTGATTGGGTATTATATGACAGAATTTTGCTGTTGCTGGTCCTGTGGTGTGAAAGGACATATATGGGTGGCATGTCTAGCTTAAAGAAGCACTTTTTCAGGAGCTCTTATCATATTCTATAATTATTCATGAACACTATACACATATAAAACACTCCACTTAAAGCGAAATATATTATTATCATCACATATCTAAAGAATTAATAAGATTTTTTTAGTTTATCTTCCCTTGGTAATTTTTTTGCGGTTTTCTAATCAAATATGTTTATCTAAACATTAAGCGATACGGGAAAATTCCCTATCTAATAGCCACAGTCACCATCTTCCTTTCCTTGCACTTAACTTGGTGTTTTTTTGTTATATTCTTTATTTGTCAATATTAGTGAAAATTAATCCAGTAAGTCCTCTTAACCCTTCCTTCCCTGCGGTGTGTAACTAGTACACATTGCTTCTAAAAACTTTAATATCTCTATAAATATAAAAAATACTGGGTTCTGATTTTAGGTATTCCTTCGTGATATATTTACGCATTGAATGAAAAAATAATATTAATAATAATTAGCACTTATCGGCCACATCAGAGATATTTTGTGACCATAGGGAATAAATTCACCAATACCATCAAGTGTGCCAGTGTGAGACGTAGGTGTATTCATTCTAAAAACCACTATGGGTGATGAAGCGACGCTATTCACGTCTCACTCTCACTCTACTTCGGGAATGCAAGAAATACAATCTCAGTTTGCTCGCTTCAGTAGCTTTCGGGCTCCATTTGAGGTGGTCACTTTGCCCCTTTTGTGAACTTCGGCCGATGTTTTTTTCATGTTTTCAGCAATTAGATTTCAATTATTATCACTTTTGACTTCAAACTTAATTAATTTAAGCGATTGGATATGAACATTCTTATTTTTCCGATTTTAAATCGCTTATTATTATACGAGTATGTATATTGAATTCACAGCACCGGAACGCGCGGATTTTTTTAGCATAAGAAGGGAAAGGTTAAGGAGGGCATAACCTAAAGGATGTCACATAAATTGCCCTTTAATTATTATTTATATTATCATATATAATATAAAAACTTACTTATTCATGTACTAAACGGTAATAAAACTAAAAGAGCTCGGGTGCTGAAGAAGCATGCTTTACAGCAAATAATAGTATCAACGCTATATCGTATTGTATTACTTATTAAATCGCAAACGGTGAGGGGCTTATTGGCAATCAATTAAGATTTCCGACACTTGTTCCGACATTGCGAGGATTGAAAACCAGCCGTTTTACCCTCAATCATATATTGTACTTTCTATAGCAAAATTTTTTAGTCCTATGTACAATACTTTTACGCAATACCTCTCATTAGTTCAGTCAAATGGTATAGAGTACATATACGATGAGAAAAACATTTTTTTTACAATTTTTTTAATGACGTCACATCAATTTCGTTGTATGTTTGTCGGAATATTGCCATATTGGCGCTGTCATTTGCCAGATGGTATGTTTTGTCGTTCGTGTATGTCAATTATGTTTAAAAATTAATTGGTCTTTCTGGTTATTCTGCGTACTGAAACTGTTAAAAGGATTTATTGTAAATGTTCTTAAATATCATTAAGTGTTATTTTTTGAGAATGTTATTTTATTTTTAAAATTGTTTTCATTTCGGAGTAATTTTTATTTTACAATCACTTTCTTCAAGTATACAACGTATTAAGCTTTTCTTTTATCAGTTTGAGAAATTTCTTAGTATAGACCCATTGATCTGGTGACGGCCGAATATTGTATTAACCAATTGTATTATACTTTCGTTATATACAGTAAAACTTGGCGAGCTTATTGCCATGTGGCAATATCTTTCAATCAACCAGAAATGTGTTAAAAATGCCTAAAGTGGAAACCAGGCTGATTTTTTGGTACAAACGGAAATCGAACCCGCAACATCTAGGCAGGACGACAAGCGTCTTATCAACTAGACCGCGAAGGTCGTTCATCGTATCACAAATTATCTTTTACAGGTTATTCGGCTCGATTTTGGAAGGGAGCGTTAATGTGATTTTGTCAACTCGAGACAATAATTGGTTGTAAAATGACTAAGCCAGTATATAAAACAGAGGTACAAGTAAGATATGTAGATTTGTTATCTCTGCCTATTCCACTAGAGACATGGCGTGATGATACAGATATATGTAAGAGCAATCCAATTAGTATGCTATAATACAAGACATCATACAAATAACCGTGTATTCGTCGCATGATAAACACAATTGCATCCTGGAACCTGTTTGTTTAGAGGTGTTAAGGTGCTAGAGGGTTGCTTGTTCTGCGGCGTCAGAGCACTGTGCGCAACCACTTCCGCTTGTGATCTTCGATGGGTTTTACAAGAACACTTCACTTTGTAATCATACCTTGGGTAAAGGCACTCTTCTTGGTTTATTAAGTTGATGGCCAAAGCCGCAAGTTACGTATTCTTTGTTGTCTTTTTGTCCGACACGCTCTTTACAGAGTTTTATCGTTTTTTTGGTTGTTTATGAATGGATACTAAGGTGCAATTTAAGGGCATTTTAATACTATATGTGATAAGTCCTCGACAGTTTTCATTGCGTTTTGATAGTGTTATAATTGAGAATGAACTAAAATAAATTAAAAATGACAATTTATATACAATACTACCATTTAGAAAAAAAGTGCCCAAAAAATCTGAAATAAATAACATTTTTCTTTAATTTTTTAAAGTTATTCTAGAATTAAAGTAAAGGGGAAAGAAATATTTAATAAGAAACAAAGTCAATGGGGCACTTAAATACATACGTATATATTAAAAAAAATTATCAGCTAAAATGATGGTTCACCACATCGTGTTAGTGCTAACATTGTTGCATAGTAGTAAAAAGTGGACGTTAAAAACGAATGAAAGGAGTCGTAAAACGATGGAAATGCATGAACTAAAAAGCATTTGTAGTAAGTCGATGTGTTACAGAATAAGAAATGTAATTGTAAAGGATAAATGTAACCTTAAGACTGTGAATGTGTTACAGAGGGTGAAAAACAGCACTTTGAGTGGTTTAGACATGTTGAACGGATATGCGTCTAAAGACGACTTTATAATGTTACAATACAAACATAAGTAAAAGTTGTAAGAGCAACTTTTAATCCAAACAGGAGTAAAAATCGTTTAATGGAAATAGAATAAAAGTTGAGTAACAATGCAAACAAGAATAAAGGAGAGTTAAAACAGGAGTAAAAGTTCAAATGATCAAATTAAGACTAACAAAGTCAATATAAAGTGCAAATATGAGTCAAAAGTGTAGTATAGAAAGTTCCAGTATGAAATTTTAATATAAGGGAAGATGAAGAGTAAGTGAAACGGAATGAACTGTTAGAAAATATATATATTATATATATATGGAGGAAGAGAATAAATTGTTTCGTGATAGAAAAGTTTGTCACTCTACTTACCCCAATGAAGAAAAAGTATAACGGTATGTGTGTATGCTTTAATTATAATGCTAACATGTCTAAAATACTTGCAACCACGAAGCAAATAATACTTAGAACGAATATTTTGTGTTGTTGGAGCACTTAAATTTTCTTTCTTTTCTGGATCAAATGATAAAACCATATGCAATTTCAATGCTTCACTAAATACAATGGCATATTTTGTCGACAAGTAATCCATATACAACTAAAACATAATTTAACAACATACAACTAAATGCATTCAAATTCTTTTTAACAATATGTGTAGCCATAGTTACGGTTTAAATATATTATTTAATTAAATGTCCTTCGTGACTAATGGCCATGAACTCCTATATATGATGGAGTGTATGCCAGTGTCAAGTGATGTAAATGTCATAATTGGAACATTTCCAGCTTTCAAATATTATTTGACAGCTGTCATTTCTTGATATGGTTATAAGATATAGATTTATTAGATTCAAATTATATACCACATTATTATATTCAAATTATTATTATATTTACACTTTATACTGTTGCTGTGTGTATAAATGAATTCGGTTGTTAAAGTTTATGTAAAGTATTTTTTTAACAAGATATATACTCTGTTTTGAGTTTCATTTCATTAAAATTCTATCCTATAAGAGTTGTTCCGGAAACGAATAAAACAGTTTTTTTTTATTAAATGAGTATTAACCTTCCTTTGTTAGTTTCATTATTTCTATAAGACCACATTTTTATTTGAAGTAAACCACAATGATGAGATCGCTGTAAAAAAAATTGCAGATGCTAAAAGGAAGAGACGATTGCGTCAATAACAAAAACAAGCACAGCTTTATACTGACGGAAATTGATTTATTTCCGTCATTATTGAGGGGGTATTTCTACTTTAAATTAACTCTTGAAAAATCCCGTAAAATCAAATGTATCGCAAAGGACAATAAAAAAATAATTATAAAATAATTTTATTCTTCCTCTTATAATGAAAAATACGATTATTATATTGACCTTTTCTTATCTTGAAAATGAAATGAGTACAAATTATATTCAATAAATAAAATAAATATGCTTTCAGGAAACACAAGAAAACCAATTTCCTTTTTTATACTCACGTATTCATTGAAATTTAATATTGAGCAAGATTTGATTTTTCAGTTCACAGAATTCTTAAAAATACCAATTTGTAGCTCTATTTTTCTCTCGTAAGGACACGTTTTATTTATTCTTTAGTTTCACTTGATGAATATAATCTGTTCGCTATTTTTATAAACTCCAATATTTTGGCGTAACGTTCAATCAACAATGGCTCCACAACCCAGGTCGGGTCTTGGCCTCCTTTAAAGCACGCCTCCATGACTGGCGGTCCTGTGCTGCTGTTCGCCAGTTCTGGATGCCAATGAGCTGCGCATCCCCATTGACACCATCCAGCCATCGAAGCTTCGGCCTTCCTGGCTTTCTTCGACCCCCCGGTGTGCCATTCAAGAGCCTTCTCGGAATGTCTTCCTCACTCATTCGCTGCACGTGTCCAGCCCGCCTGAGTCTCCCAATTAAAATCTCTTGTGTTATGGTAGGGTCTCCATACAGACCGTACAGCTCCTGATTATACCTGATACGCCATTCTCCGTTATTGCAAATGGGGCCATATATTTTGCGCAGAATCTTCCTCTCAAATGTCCCTAGAGCCCTCATGTCCACTCTACTTAGAGTCCAACATTCTGAGCCATAGGTGAGCACAGGTCGGATGAGTGTTTTATAAAGTAGAGTTTTGGTTTTTCTAGAGAGATGTCGTGATTTCATGTACCTCTGCAGTCCAAAATAGCATCGGTTTGCAGCTATTAATCTTCGATTTATTTCAGTGGAAACATCGTTCTTACTTGTCACCATGGTACCGAGATACACGAATTCAGAAACGGTTTGGAAGGTAAAGTTGTCTATTTGTAGACTTATTGGGTTTTGGCGTCCATTTACGGGCATATATTTTGTTTTGGTCTCATTGACTACTAAGCCTAGGTTTTTTGCTGATGCTGCTAGTGCTCGGAAGGCATTTATAAGTTCATGTTCCGACCTCGCTATGATGTCAATGTCATCTGCACAAGCCAGGAGCTGCACAGATTTACTGAATATATGGCCTGTTGTTTGTATGCCGCTATCCCTAATGGCCTTTTCCAAAGCCATATTAAACAGCGTACACGCCAAAGCATCTCCTTGTCTAAGTCCATTAAATGTTTTAAGAGGTTCAGACAGATCCTTTTGCACTCTGACACGGCACTCAACGTTGGACATTGTAAGCCTGACTAGGTTAATGAGTTTGACAGGAATATTAAATTCAGCCATAGCTTCATAGAGTTTTGTCCTATTGACCGTGTCGTAGGCAGCCTTAAAGTCTATGAAGAGGTGGTATGTATCAATGTTGAACTCTACAGTCTTTTCCAATATATGTCTAAGTGAAAATATTTGATCTATTGTTGACCTTCCCCTACGAAATCCAGTTTGGTATTTTCCAATTATGCATTCGGAGTATTTCTGCAATCTATTACAAAGAATGTTTGAGAGTATTTTATATGCTATATTTAAAAGGGTGATACCCCTATAATTGGAGCAACTCATGGGGTCTCCTTTTTTGAGCAGGGGACATATTATACCACAATTCCACTCATTTGGTAGTATTTCGTAGCGCCAGATGTCACAGATGATTTTGTGGATATGATTGTGGAGAGCCTCGCCACCATGCTTGAACACCTCAGCGGGTAGATTATCACATCCAGGTGCTTTGTTATTATGGAGATTCTTTATGGCAATTGAAATCTCAGCCAAGGTTGGGGATGGCTCATTATCATGAACATCAGTGGTGTCGTATTCTACTTGTTGGTTCCCGCTTGTTGCTCCATGTTGGTTACCATTCAAAAGGACGTCGAAGTATTCCACCCATCGATCCAGAACCTTATAAACTCCAATATTTTGGCGTAACGTTATATTCGTATATTTCACAGTGAGGTAAAAGTTCGTATGGTAACAATACTCACTTGTCCTAGATGTGTGCTAGTGTGTTGTTTTTTCATGTGTGAGGTAGTATTGCCAACACGTGCGATCACAAACTGCAAGTAATGTGTCTCTACTCAAGTGGTTCTAAGTCGGAAAGCTTGCTGAATAGGATCTAAAGACAGTGTAGTGTCACGTCACTGCTCTTCAACATAATCGAATCACCAAATTGAATGTGTTCGAAATCAAACGAGTAAATAATGAATACATGTTTTTTTCGTATATGTTAACTATATACTCGTACACATAAATTTCGGAATGATTGTATAAATATGTAATTTTAACCCAGTTACCCAGTTTGTTGTATAACTGGGTTAGCAAAATTTTGGTATTGTTTTTTTTATAAATATTTCAGTATATGGTAACTGTGTTTACAAATATTTTGGTAGTACTTTATAAACATATAATTTGGTATTTTTTTTATGTACAAATATTATTGTATAACTTGACAATTTTTTTTTTATAAATATTTCAGTATATGGTAACTATGTTTACAAATATTTTGATAGTACTTTATAAACATATAATTTGGTATTTTTTATGTACAAATATTATTGAATAACTTTGTCAACAAATTTTTGGTATCGTTTTTTTTATAAATATTTCAGTATTATATGGTAACTGCGTTTACAAATATTTTGGTAGTACTTTATAAAAATATAATTAGGTATTTTTTTATGTACAAATATTATTGTATAACTTTATCAACAACATTTTGGTATTGTTATTTTACAAATATTTTAGTGTAACTGTGTTTACAGATATTAAGGTATTACTTTATAGACATATAATTTGGTATATTTTTATACACAAATATTATTGTATAACTTTATCAACAACATTTTGGTATTGTTATTTTACAAATATTTCAGTGTAACTGTGTTTGCAGATATTTTGATATTACTTTATAGACATTTAATTTGGTATATTTTTATACACAAATATTATTGTATAACTTTACCAACAAAATTTTGGTATTGTTATTTTACAAATATTTGAGTGTAACTGTGTTTACATATAATATATTTAGGTTTACTTTATAGACATATAATTTGATATATATTTTAAACACAAATATTATTGTATAACTTTATCAACAAAATGTTGGTATTGTTTTTTCTGCAATTATTTCAGTATAAAGGTGTTAACAAATATTTTGGTATTACTTTATAAATATGTAATTTGGTATATTTTTATATACAAATATTATTGTATAACTTTATCAAGAAAATTTTGGTATTGTTTTTATATAAATATTTGGGTGTAACCTTACCATAAATAGAAATATTTTGACATACATACTTTTATGGCATAATTGTAATATTTTAGTAAAAACTTGATGTCAATTTTATTTTGAGGTGCTTTAAGTAAAGTGAATGGTCGCGCGGTAATGCACTGGGCATGTGCACGTGCTGAAGGTCGCCGGATCAAAGTTCTCGCTATGCTTCTCCCCTCGAACGACACAGGTATTTTTTTTTCAGGAAATATCAGGATACCTATGACTTCGGTCATATCTATAAAAATTAAAATACTTGACTTTTTCAATGCAAGTAAAAATATTCCAACTTTCGATTCTCAAAATGAGAGTACTTCGACTTTAAAAAAAACACTTTAATTAAATTTCAGTTTTGAAAGTAAAACAAAATCACTAGAGGCCAAGTTGGGACTATAGGGTAAGTGATTAAATTCTTGAAAACTTCACTGGAATGTCAGCCTTTGCAGCAAAGGAAGTGTGCAATGGCGCATTGTCGTGCAAGAGTCTCACGCCTCGTGGCAGTCAGCGTTCCTCGACGTTTTTTTTTATGGCGTACTTTTTTGTACATTGATAGAGTACAATCTCGTAAGTAAACTAAGTTTTTTTAATGCCAATGAGAAGAAATCCCTGACAACCCTTAAAGATTATTATTGTCATAATCTTTTTTTAAGATTGTGTCACCTTGACACAAACCCTAAAAAAGTATCTATTCATACACGCTCGAACTTGTTCAGCTCGAATTCTTTGGATCTTGGGGGAAGATAATTAAACAAAAACGATAAAATTGATTCACAATACTAAAAGTTTATATCCTTCTTTATAGATTTCATAAAATGTATACACTAAGTACAGTTACGTATTCGCGGAGTCTCAAAGAAACTTTATTCATTCCAAATTTCCACTTCGTAAAAAGAAAGGTATTTTTGAAGAAAAAAAAAGGAATCAAACGGAGAACATTGAAGGAAACCTATAATGTGGAGCAATAAAATGAAATACGACAATGGTTTTGCTGAAAAATAACACGGGAATTTTCAGGACAATATTCGCATTCCTTCACAAGGCTCGCTAATGTTTATGAAAAAATTATAAAGGATTCCAAATCTGAAATTCAATATCCCGGCTGTGACACAGCGTGGGAGGAATATCAAAGATCGTTTTATCCCTGTATTATGAACGCTGTAATTTGAACCACCCACTATTTTTTTTTAATATATAATTTTTCAGCACCTCTAAAAGCATGTTGCATTTTGACAGGTTTTTACTTCTTCTTCTTTTCCCTGGCTCTATCCCAACTCACTGTTTGCCAAGACTGTTGGGGTCAGCTTTCCTCGTCCTCAGGTTGTATGCTGTTCTATCCCGGACTACGTCCCCCAGGCTGCGCCTCTGCATCAAGTTATCTTTTTGCACCACCCATGAATTTTTTGGTCTTCCTCTGGCTGTTATTCGAGGAAGATCCATGGAGATTGCCTGGTTCACAATGTGATAGAGTGATCTGCGTTCAACGTGCCCACACCATCTCAATCGCCTCTCCTCCATCTTACTGTTGATGTATGTAACACCTAGGCTTCCACGAAGGCGTGAACTTTTTATTTTGTCTCTTAGAGACACACTAGCTGACCATCTTAGCATGAGCATTTCAGCAGTTTCTAGTTGCCTGGAGTAATAGTTATACATCGTCCAGCATTCGGAGCCATAGAGGAGTGCGGGTCTGACAATCGTTTGGTATACTTTTCCTTTTAACTTTACTGGCATTATCGGAATTAATGTATAGGTACAGGTTTTTACCATGTACTGTCAGGACTTGGCACTTGTCTGCCATGATCCACCATTTAATTTATTATAGTCATAAATAGCTATTAAAAACTCAACTCACAGTATTTATCGTAAGTTTTAGTGTTTCGATGGGAGGGTGTCAGGCTTGGTCTTTGTCTCCTATCATCGAGCATTTAATTTATTATAATCATAAATAGCTATTAAAATTTCATTCGTGGTACATATCATGAGGATTTTAAGAGGACTGTGTAAACAAATTTTAAGAGGACCGTGTAAACTGATATGACTTACGTGTTCCTATCGGTCCAGAGCGATTAAGTATGTCTGATGTAAACAAATTTTCGAATTTATGATTCTAATTAATGAATTTCGTAAAGGGATTTTTGAAGTTGTCACAGCTCTAATGGGACTTTTGTTTTGGCTCAAGTTATTTTTTTACGCTTTCACACGGTTGTATGGCCATAAATTTTAAGAGTCTACGACCGAAATTCTATAAGGAGTTTATTTCTTTGTGACGTCAGACTCTTCATACACTATATATTCAATACATACCGTCCATAGCCCCCTTCTCGGTTGTGATTTCGTCCTGTTAAGAGCTCCTATACTTATCATTGGTCGCTGTAACTTAATTCCAAGTTTTCTAAAAGTATTTCTATAAACTAAGTGTTCACTTTATTTCCATAAAATTGGCTGGACAAATCCTATCCATACGAGGATTTTTTTATTGCCGTGCGTTTATAATTGAGTAAATTCCGGTAATTTACCCATGTGACAATCTTGAGATTGACGTACCACTTTATCTCTGGTCAAAATCAGCTGATTCTCATAGAATATCGAGCGCACTAATTGTCGTGAAGTCTTCAGGACCGGGACGAATCTCAAAGAGCCCACTCCAAATTCCGTTTCGTCGCGAATGACTGTACTACGGCACGAGTTGACGCCCACCAACCATACTGGGGCGACTTCTTCATTTCAACGGCCCTGTTGTAGCAGCAGCATAGGCCGGAGAACCATATAGCATTCAACCTGTGGTCATGCACCGGATGTCGAGCATTGGAAATACATTGTGTCGAGTGTATTGAAGTAAGAGGAATTTGTTTATTATCTTTGCTTGTCATTTGCAATGGTGATATCTGAGTAAATTTAGAGATTGGTGATATCAAATTATTGAGAATTGGCACAACTTTGCAACGAATTGTTGTGAAATTACCCCCAAATAAAAAATACTCCGACTGTCTGTCCATCTGAAAGGATAGCGGAGTATCAGAAAGTAATCTGTCCAATTTAAGTTTTCTGACGGGCTATCAGCTCGTCAAGATCAAATATATAACTATTTAACAGCAAATATGTGTTTCATTGTATATTTCTACCTATCCAAACACTGACGACTGACCACTTCTTCCCACTATACCTTGAGATCTAATAGAGGCTTGCCTTATAACCACTGACTGAGCTACCGGATTAAAATACATACATTGTTACATCTAGGGTTTTACTAATGCAATCGAAAGGTTTAAATAAGTGAAGGTCTAAGCCTATTAGTACCTATACATTTATTACAGAGCCTTTGTATATTTAATGTATAGGTACATGGTATAAGGCTGCCAAATTTTTGTCATTTTATTAAAAATCAACAAAAGTTTATTGGCTTGGAAGTCTGACAGCTGTGAAAGATTCTTGGCCCTAAACCAGTTGCAGGAGGGTAAAAACTGAGATCTAACACAGAAAATCTGAAAATTGGTGAGACAACTACTAGTTTTCAATGTTGCATGGATAGACCATGTCATTTTAGTCAAAAAACAGCTTGGTCAACAATAAGCTTGGTCAACAAACAGCTTGGTTAACAAATAATTTCAAAAACTGACTACTGCGGAAGATAATTTACCTACATTAGACAGCAGGAGGGTGGACACTGAGATTTAACGTAGAAATTCAAAAATTGACAAGCCAACTACTATTTATAATCGATAAAAGATCGCAAAGGTTGACATCGATAGGTCATGTAAGCAGATCTCAGTTGACAGTCACTAAACAGCTTAAAAAAACGACAACTAATAAAGATAATTGGTCTGTTAAACAAAATTTTATATAAGGGAATAAATTAAGGCATGCAATTACACAACAGCATTCAGAAGCCTCATATATCCAAATATTAATTAGGGAGGTTTTTATTGTTTTTAAATATCAATAGATCATAAATTCAATTGAAAAAAATATTTTTGGAAAAGTTTGTTATAATTTGAAATAAAATATAAAAATATTTGAAGAACACCTGACATCTTGAGCAGATTCCCCAGTATAATTGAGCGTAAAGCACTTGTCGTCTGCTACCGTAAAAAAGTGAATTAAGAAATGAAACGAGCCGAATAAATGCTCTGAAAGTGCTTGTACTTAGAATGTTGTATAAATGTAGGATGAAATTTAGAAGGTAGTTATTATAGCTAAATGTGAAATGAGGACTGATGTGTTGGATGAAAAATAACTCTCAAAGATACGTTAGGCTTGAAGAATGAAAGAGACGACTATTAAGACAGAGGCTTGGAACGTGCATGTTGTCACTGATTCATGTAGAAGAAACACAAATCTTGCAGCCACTCTTCATTTCTTAATTCAGGAACAAGCACATTCTCCTCGGTCATAACAATTTCAATTTCTTCCCGTAGCTCAAAAAATCGTCTTAAATATTTTCCGCACCTCAACCATCTAACATTGGTAAAATAAATGATGTTATATTGCCACAGATAATACGGATAGTTTTACCATATTAAATTTACGAACGCAATATTATTATTGTTTGTATCACAACCAGACATTGCATCAGAGGTGATTCCAAGTTATAAGCAAGTATAATTATATATTTTTTTTGTCAAAAAACATCGTAAAAATATAATTCGTCATATATGACCGCGGGTCGCACATAAGGGTGCTGCGGGCTGCATGCGGCCTGTGGGTTGTTCAGGCCTGATCTAGACTATATTTTAATTGAAAAGCAACAGCTAGTCTTTCATCCGCAAGATGACTAAAAATCCATCTCAATTACGAGAAATATTATGTTGTCATTAGTATGTTATAAAAAACGATTGAAAAATCTCTAATTTCATGTCAGTTATATTACGCGTTTCATAACCAATATAACATAATTACTCTCTTCAGCATCTCTCTTGTTTACTTTTCTTTAAAAATATCTTAATTTAATTATTATTTTTCATTTTTTTTACGTTTTCGTTTCTAATTTATGATAATTTTAATGGCCATGTCGTCGTTGTTGCTGTGCCTCGTATTCGAAGATCCCCTCGCCATTCAAACGTTAATTCTATCAGAAAGCGATGCTGTAGCATGGAGGTTTGGTTTGTTTTCCAGTGAGTAAGCCGCTGTACGCCATCAAACTCACCGGCCACACAGATCTACTGAATCCGATGCCACACCGAAGTGAGACGATCGGAGCACACCGGCTTATTTTTTTTCTCTTTTTTCAAAGATTAGATATGACCAAACTCATAGGTATCATTAAACCCCGAATACTAGGCGGAAAAAATGCCTGTGTCATTCGAAGGGAGTGGCACAGCGTGCGTGGGGTTTGAACCGGCGACTTTTCGCACGAAAATTCATTGATTTACTTGGTGAGTGACCATGTACCTTTAATTACAATACTTGTATCTGGTTCGTTGGAATAGATAGTCACCTGGCAATAATAAGCCCACTACTTTGTTATACAATTATGTGTTAAATAATTAAATAAATCATCGATCGGAAAATACAAGTTTACGATTATTATGATGGTAATGCTTGTATAAAGTTTTTTTTTTCAAAATCCAGTGTTTGAAGTAAGTATATTAAAAGGTTGTTATAAAGGCAATTTGCACCAACCCCAGCTCATAATGTATTTTAAAGTGTCTGAGTACAAGTTGAATGTTTACAAATGGCAAGGTTTAAAATAATTTATGAGATGTTTCCATTTCTTCTGAGCTTGGCTTTTTAAAAACATTTTAAGTTCATAACTTATGAAAATCTGACAACGGTTGGGAATGTTAAATGCAAACAATTTGTTCAAGATGTTCACTTTAATTTTTAAAAGATACTTAAAAAGAGAATGACGAAGTATTACCACAACCAAAAATATAAAAATAGTATTCGTCAAAGTATTTTTAATTTTTTTTTTCATTCATAATTTTTAAAATTAAAATCGTTTTATTGGAAAGATGACCCATGGAGTACAAATGCATAACATTGCAAAAAACTCTCCATTTTGTAAAAAAAGATAACCACTCAAATGGATAAGGCATGTGATGAAGAAATCTCATTTTTTAATCACAAAATTTCATATATTTTTCATTAATGCTTAAACCTTCAGCTGAACCATTCATACTTTAAATTCATTTTAACATATCTTAAGTTATTTATTTATTTTATTTTTTATTACACATGACAAGAAATATACATAATTTGCGAAAAAACAACAGGTAATTTAATTTAGACATCCATTATTTTAATGGATCTGGGGTTGTCGCCTTTCATTTGTCATACATACAATTCAAATCGTATCATTATCTCAAATCTACATTGAAGTGATTGATGTCTAACAACTTCGTATTTTCCTTTAAACTTCGGAACTTCGACGTAAAAAAACTTGATATGGCCTCCGAAGATATTATCTTTATTATTTCAAATATTGACTTGGCGCATATGTATCTGATCGCCATCAAAAAAAAAAAAATAAAGAAAAACTAAGTTAATTGATGATATTAATACAGTACGTTACTTAAAAATTAAATATACTATATATCCTTAACCCTTCCTTCCCTGTGAAGTGTAACAAGTACACATTGCTTCGAAAAACTTTAATATCTCTATAAATATAGTAAATACTGGGTTCAGATTTCAGTTTTTCCTTCGTAATACATTTACGCGTTGAAAGAAAAAAATAACATGAATAATAATTAGCACTTATCGGCCACATCAGAGATATTTTGTGAAAATCGGGAATAAATTCCGCAATACAATCAAACGTGTGCCAGTGTGTGACGTAGGTATATTCATTAAAAAAACCGTTATGGGTGAGAGAGTGACGCTTTTCACGTCTCACTCTCACTCTTCTTCGGTATATGGGAACGCAAGAAATAGAATCTCAGTTCCCTCGCTTCTCTCGCTTTAGTAGCTCGCGGGCTTTCGTTTGGAGTGATCGCTTCGCCCGTTTTGTGAACGTTAGCCGGTGGTTTTTTTCATGTTTTCTGCGATTCAATTTCAAATATTATCGCTTTTGACTTCAAACTTAATTAATTTAAGCGATTGGCTATGAATATTTTTATTTTTTCGATTTTAAATCGCTCATATTTACATGTGTATTGATGAGTATTGAATACACAGCATTAGAACGCGCAGATTTTTTTAGTGCAGGAAGGGAATGGTTAAATAAATAAATATATTTAATACTGTATTTGCTCACTGTCATTTGTGTATCATATTTGTTTTTAAATGGTGCAATGCAAACAAAATATGAATAAAAAACAAATGTACTTGCAAAACATAATATGCAGTGATTGGTGCATTTATCGATCAATCGACATATAAATTCACATATAAAAAATTTAATGAAATTAATCAGAAATATAAACAAAACGTCCTCACAATGAATACTTGACTTTTTGTCACCGAGTGACTGACTTGATGGGTATTATGACGTCATAACGCAGTCAATCAATGTCACTTGTTTTAAATAATTTACATGACATTGAAAAATAAATTATCTATGGGAGATTTGTGAAAATATTAAAGCTATGAGATCTGTGAGTTTGGACCCCTTTACTTATTAACCTTATTGATTTGTTCCATAGGATTCCATATTGACTAATAATAAGAACCTTTTATCAAAAAAATCTAAAATGGTATAAACAAAGCTGTGTCTCTTATAAATATATACATCCTAATGTCGATAACAAACCGGTGACAATGTTTTTTCAGCCTCATTCATGATGATTTAAAATAAATTACCATTTACCAACCGATTGTTTTTGTTCTTTTATTTTCTTTGAGCAAAGCCTATATCAGGTTTCGCTGAATTCTGCATGAGAGGCACGTTTAATAACGCTACATATAGCGAGTTTGGTTGGCAAATATCCTAGCAATCGAATTATGTAGCAGTGGAGGAAGACCAGACCTCCAGACCACACCCCATTAACCCGACCCCCAAACCTGATTGGCCCACTCTTTGCCGATTTTGTTTATTCACTGAATTTTTCAATCACATTTATATCAAATAGTACTTTTATTCTTTAAGCCACTCTCATTCTTGAATCATATACATTTTAATTTTATCTCTATAAATAAAAATGTAAATATTCGTTAACAGAAAATCTCTAATTTCCGAAAGTTTTTCACCGATTGCTTTGAAATTTTGACAAAAGGTTGCATTCGTATACAAGCATGTTAATTTATATTTTTTTATATACAGTTGGATATAAAAAAGTATATAAAACAGACGAAATAATGGGAGCGCCCCCTGCAGCGACACACGCAAACTAAACGATTCTCATTGACAGTTATGTCACATTGCATTTTCGACGTTTCGGAATGAATGTTAAATATTAAATAATTAAATATTAAATACTTCATAATAAATATTAAATATTCAATAATAAATATTAAATATCTATATAAATAAAAATGTAAATGTTTGTTAATAGAAAATCTCTAATCTCCGAAAGTTCTTCACCGATTGCTTCGAAATTTTGACAAAAGGTTGCATTTGTATATAAGCATGTTTTTATATATATTTTTTTATATACAGTTGTATATAAAAAAGTATATAAAACAGACGAAAAAATAAGAGCGCCCCCTGCAGCGACACACGCAAACTAAACATTTCTCATTGACAGTTATGTCACATTGCATTTTCGACGTTTTGGATTCTTTCATTTCGATTTTTAACTGTTTTTTTTATTTTTCTTAAATATTAAATATTAAATTTTCAAATATGTGTAGTTAAAAATAGCGCCATCTGTTTGGACGTAAAAGCAACACACGATATACTAATTTTTTATCCGCTATAGTTATATCGTGAAATGCGTTAAAATTTATCTGTATCGATTGATTTGCGTTTGAAGTGAAATATTTCGTTAGTATTTTTTTGTTTTTTAGTTCGTGTATTTTCTTTTGTTATGTTTCGCAATTTTATATGTTTTTGTTATAACTTTCTTTTTTCTTTTTCAGTGCAATCGATCTGCTTTATACTTCAGAAATTCTAGGATGAATCGTGCGGCGTTTAAAACATCATGTCACAAAGGAATAGGGTAAAATCGTTTTTTTTTTTTACAAATCGAATGGTTTTTTTATAAATCAAACCATTGTTTTTCTCTAAACTGATGTTTTAATTCCTAATTTTCATTATACTGTCTTTATAATGTATTGTCTGATTTGTATCTATCTTTATATAGGCCAAGATCCACAATGAACTATTACTAATTACAAATATTTCATTTAAGGTATAAAAAAATTGAAAATCTAATTATCGAATACCCCATCCCTAGCCAATGCGGACTAGCGTAGTGACTTTTGACAAACGTCACCAAATATTATTTGATTTTTACAAACTGCTACATTTTTGCTAATTTGTAACAAGATGTATTAATTTGTCATTATTGTTAGTTTTTGTAATTAAGAATCACGATTGACTGAGTGAACGAGCTATTCTTGCCGCCAAGAACAAAGACGTTTACGAACTTAAAAATATTATTCAGTTCCTTTTTTAATGTTTCGCAATTTTATATGTTTTTGTTACAACTTTGTTTCGTCTTTTTCTGTGCAATCGATCTGCTTAAGTTCAACAAAATGCCGAGGAAGCAGCAGAGCGACGTGCAGCCAGACTTGAGGATGCACGGTTGCAAGCACGGCAATCACGTTCTGTAGCTTCAGATCTGCTTTGTTCGCAACAGAATGAACGCGACAGGCTGAGAGTGGCTGAAAGACGTCAAAAATATTGTATACCCACAAGTATTGTGAAATTAAACATATTAGGAACGTGTGCTTTCTCTTTTCTTTCTTTTCCATTTAACCAGACTGAGCCACAGCAACGCGTGGCCGGGTACAGCTAGTACTAAATAAATTTGTGTTTTTTTTTTATAAATTTTCAAATGTAATGGCAGATACAGTGTTTCAACGTAAAAGTTGCCGTAAGTTACCGTAAATAAACGTAAACACGATTTGAAATTTTGAGAATGCATAGTAAAACATAAAAAATCTGAACAATTATATCAAAAACCATCATCAAACAGATGCCCTGATCACTGCACTGATGTATTTCGGCCATATCGCATCGACATAGGGTGTAATAATAAAAAAGGACGATCGAAATAGCGCCATTTAGAGAACAGACTCTCCTTAACCTTCCGCTTCCTGTGCTAAAAAACATCCGCGCGTTCCGATGTTGTATATTCAACACACCTGTAAAAATGAGCGATTTAAAAATGGAAAATTAAGAATATTCATAGCCCATCGCTTAAATTATTTAAATTTGAAGTCAAAAGTAATAATAATTGAAATTGAATTGCTGAAAACATGAAAAAAACATCGGTCGACATTCACAATACGGGTGAAGAGACCACCCCAAATGGAGGCCCAAGAGCTACTGAAGGGAGAGAAGCGAGTGAACTGAGATTCTATTTCTTGCATTCCCATATACCGAAGAAGAGTGAGAATGAGACGTGCATAGCGTCGCTTCTCACCCATAGCGGTTTTTTAGAATGAATATACCTACGTCACACACTGGCACACGTTTGATTGTATTGGTGAATCTATTCCCAATTTTCACAAAATATCTCTGATGTGGCTGATAAGCGCTAATTATTATTAATTAATATTATTTTTTTCATTCAATACGTAAATGTATTACGGAGGAATACCTTAAATCTGAACCCAGTATTTATTATATTTATAGAGATATTAAAGTGTTTAGAAGCAATGTGTACTAGTTACACATCACAGGGAAGGAGGGATTAAGAGAGCTCCAGTTTTCCCATAAGATATTTCAGTTGTTTACCGCTCATTGTAATTATTGTTGGCATGCTTTACATGCTCATTTTTTTTCGCATTAGTCTGCTAACAGACTTACGCGATTTTTTTCAACGGTCAGATGACCTTCTTGATATAAAAGAAAAAAATAAATTAATTCATACTTTGGTAGCATTATACAATATACGAGTATATAAAAAAACTAGTTTAATATGAACAGCACAACAAAGCAAATCTATACAATTGATCACGGAAAGAACTACTTCTTGCCATTATTTTTGTAACTAGTCAAAGTCACAAGGAACTCCTTGTAATGCCCATATTTATTGCCCAATCTATGCAGTCTTGTATTGCAAGAGTTGTACATATAATTATATGCAGCCTCTTTATCATGAAACTAAACATCATGCCGAGAGGACCTACAAGAAGCGTGCAACATGACAAGATGAGCTTTTTTCGCATAATACTCATTCCAAGGTACCACCAATGGAAAAAAAAATCACTAACATAGTGACCAGACAACACAAACAATCTAGCGAATACTTTAACTTTCTTATAGATAACAAAAACTTTCCCAACATGTAACCAATTACACGATTACCCACAATAAACCAAATTATTTTCACCCGTCTCTTAAGTTGCCACACTTAATGAAAAAAACGATTGTTTATTAGATTGTAGGAGGGTTTGAAATTTACACCATCGTCTTAAGCCATGTACAGATTTAGAGCACGCTCACGTACATGAGTCGCTAATACGTGTTCTAATAAGTACGTGGCTTTTGGTGTTTTTAATTGTGAAATGTGTAAATACTTAGAATGTCAAGTGAAAATTTGAAATTTGTTGAATATGTGATTTTGAAGACTTTATATTTGATAGGCCTTGGCACAGGGATAATCAGACAGATATATTAACATAATTTTGACAGATTAAGTTCAGTATAATCATGTCTAGGTTTTGGACATTTCAATGAATTTACGTTTGTATATTATTTGCTGACAGTTATCAAATCTTACTAGCGCCTATAACTCGCACTTGTTGAATTGTACATGAATTTATTTATTTATTATTTATTATTACACATGACAAGAAATACACACAATTTGCGAAAAACAACAGGTAATTTGATTTGGACATACAATTTTAATGGATCTGGGTTTGTTGCCTCTCATTTGTCGTATCCCCAGTAAACTAGGCTTTTGCCTGTATCTCACTGAGGATATTTAGCATGAAAAAATAAATCGATACTTCTTTCCGATTTTTGATTACACAAAAACAAAACCCCGTTGCACGCTCTCATCAACCTGACAAACAGTGACACTCAACTACAACTGGAAACATCTTGCGAAATTCAACTCCTTACACATCATCACTCCAGAAAGACCAAAAATATTCATTCCACAATATACCGCACACAATCATAAGAATAAAAATTACAATTAAAGCAAAAAATACACAGAAACACAAATACAAAAACAACCAAAATTAAAACAACAAGAAGAAACCCACACTCACGAGCTCACACAAATCTCGAATCTCACGAGTAAAGTCAACTGTCTTAGAACAAACATTGGGCCTAGTTAGACGACCAATATAGGTAGTATATTTTGTGTTGAATTGTGACAATATTTGAACAAATATTGAACAAATAAATGCAAAATTTAACTTCGTTATTTACATGAAATAAGATCATGTAACATAACTTAGAGAATGAGATTTTAAAAGAAGGAAATACAATTATTTATAGAAACTAAAGGAACAGCATATGTGAAATACATTTATGTGAAGGAAATTATATGATAGTATATATCATAGTGTGTGCACAAAATAATATACTTTAATTTTTTTCAAAGAAATAAGTCTAAGACATTATCGTATTTGGTTTTATCAAACACTATTTATTTCCCTTTATGTAAAGGTATAACCCTACCGGTTTTAAGGGTTTCCCTGCATCATCAGGGCACACACAAGTCTTGTTTGTGCTCCCCTGCTGATGATGTGAAACTCTTGAAACCGGTAGGGTTATACCGTTACATAAAGTGGAATAAACAGTGTTTGATAAAATAAATTACAATGTCTTTAAACCTCAACAATGTTAATGCCTTGACTATAAATAATATAGAAATAAGCTGACAAATAAACAGTTTTTTTATTTTGAACCCTTCCTGTCCTGTGATGTGTAACTAGTACACATTGCTTCTAAAAACTTTAATATCTCTATAAATATAATAAATACTAGGTTCAGACTTTAGCTATTCCTCCGTAATACATTTACGCATTGAATGAAAAAATAATATTTATAATAATTAGCACTTATCGGTCACATTAGAGATATTTTGTGAAAATCGGGAATAAATTCACCAATACAATCAAACGTGTGCCAGTGTGTGATGAATGTAAATTAATTCTAAAAAACAGCTATTGGGGAGAAAGCGACGCTATTCACGTCTCACTCGTACTCTACTACGGTATATGGGAACGCTAGAATAGAATCTCAGTTCGCTCGCTTCAATAGCTTACCCGGCTTTCGTTTGAGGTGGCCGCTTTGTCCGTTTTGTGAACGTCGGCTGAAGGTTTTCTTCATGTTTTCAGCAATGAATTTTCAATTATTATCACTTTTGACTCCAAATTTAATTAATTTGCCTACGATTGCCTATGAATATTCGTATTTTTTCCTATTTTAAATCGCTCATTTTTACATGTGTATTGAATACACAGCACCGAAACGCGCGGATTTTTTTAGCACAGGAAGTGAAAGTTTAAAGAAAAAAAATACGTAAAAAAACAAACAAAACGTGGTAATGAATACACCAGATGGTACTGTAACAAATTGGTGTGTGCATTACCATATGACAGTATTTAAATCAAGTGTAATATACAACAATTTTACGTTAAAATATATATGAAAAGCATTACAAACATAATGATTTTTTATAACGGATTTGCTAAATACTATATGTTCCAAACTTAAAATGTTTGGAAAACTATTTTTTTTCCATGGCAGTTTTTTTATTATCGTAAGTTTTCAAGATTATGGGATTTTCGAAATGATTTCAAGGAAACATTTAAATCGATGAACAATTTTTATTGAGGTAGAAAAATCTAAAACTATTGAATAGATTTTTTTATATTTCATATTTTCTGTCAGTCTAGTATTGAAATCGACGTAAATCAATTAGAAATGTATCGCATTGTTAACGAGAAATCGAATTAGCTTTTAATACAAATGACGTTTTTCGAATTAAAACGAATAAATGTGCACTGTCACAGATATGTATATAAAACGTTACTAAAACTTCATTGTGCTAATTCAAATATGCAAATATCCACACTTGGAATAATTCATTTTGTAAACGCGAAATACAAAACAGCCGTCTGTCATGAAAATTTTTCAATTGACTGAATTATTATTTTGTCAAAATATTTAGTTTGTTACCATTCGGGAATACTCGTGTTCAATGTAAAAATTTCACAATATGTACAAAAATATTTTCAATTCTGTTTTTTTTTCCCACATATTTTAAACATTGTCAAGTGGTTTTGATTAAATTATTGAGTTTTCACTTTATGTAAATTGTAACGCTGTTTGGAGTGTTGGAACAATTCAAGATGTTTTTTGTAAAGCCGTGAAAAATGCAATTTTCTTTCCAAGCATAGACTGTCCATCCAATCTGGTGATAGTAGACTCCTTTGTATATCACACATTTTTCTACATGTCACTTTTTAAAGCTTACTCGGCTCGGATGATCTTCATGGTTAAATCGGACGTGCGTAATCCTTATAGATATTCAAGAAATCTGTACTCAAAACTTCGACAACGGTTAGTCAAATGCTACGTTTGGTCAATGTTTTTACATGGAGTGGAATCATGGACCCTTAAAGTTGTACTATGAACCGACTGGAAGCATTCGAAATATTGATATACCGGAGAATGCTACGGATACCCTGGACGGATATGGTCAACAGCACAAGGGTTCTTCAAAGAGACAGTTGCTGACTAATATTAAAATCCGAATTTGTCTTATTTGGGTCACGTACTAAGAGGAGAAAAGTACAAACTACTGATAATCCAAGGCTACATAGAGGGTTGAAGAGGTGTTGTTAGGAGGCAAATCTCCTGGTTCCGCAATATACATGATTGGACTGGTATGAGGAGCGTTGGGGATCTTTTTCGGGCTGCCGGGGACAAAGATGTCTAATCCCAGGTGATATTCAACGTTGGGGGGACCTGACATGACACTGGGAAGAAGAAAAAGTCTGCCTTTACCATGCTTGGGGGGAACCTGACCTGACACTAGGAAGAAGAAGATTCAAGAAATACTGAAGATGCATTATTTATCTCAAAGTATTTGTCTTCCTTAACTTCCATACAATTAACTTCCATCCTGCGCCATATTTTCTTGAAATTAGTGAAATTTACATTTTCGTTACTTTTTCCTAACTGTTATTTTCATTTACTAAGTTTAACGCAAATTCATAGATATCGATTAATTACTATGGTAAAATCTGGTCTATTAAAAAGCGTTGACCTGAAGCAAAAAATTTGATTTATATACGTATATTAGAATGAAAGCGTAAATTCGGTGTATAATAAATAAATATATTCGGTCTAGTTGTCAATTGGAAACATAATACTATTACGCATATCCCCAAATTGTTCTTTCCCTTCCATAAAAACTACATTTCTGTAAGATCTGGAAATGGTCTTCTGAAGTACAAAAAAGAGCAAATCGTACTAGTAACACCATCCGACAGATTAAAGTAAGAATATCGAATAGCCGTTGAGATTCCAAATCCCCAAATGTCTTTCATATTATATGAGAATGTTTGGTAGTCCATACAATCTGGTTCGATATATATGTTCAGGGCCTATCCGAGAATGATATCGCCCTTTAGCAGATATTTTTTTTAACAATAGTGAATATTTAGATATAATATTTAATAATAACTATATACAATAAAAATACAACTACTAGGTAAGTCCAGAAAGTAAGTGTACTGAATTTTTGTAGGTTACAATTTTTTTTATTTAAACAAAAAAATTACTTGGTTACCGTAGTACATATGTAAGCTATTTTTCAACATAGTCGCCATTCCTCTCAATGCAGGTGGTGAAGCGGGGTATCAACTTTTTGATGCCTTCCTCGAAGTAGTTTCCCGCCATCCCCTCCGTCCACTTCTCCACCTTCTCCTTTACCTCCTCGTCGGTTGAAAACCTTTTTCCACCCATGTGCAGCTTTAGGGAGGTAAAGAGATAGTAATCTGAAGGTGCTAGGTCAGGGGAATGCGCGGGATGGTTCAGGACATCCCATTTAAACGAGGCGAGCAGTTCCTTCGTGGCGTTGGTCGTGTGTGGTCTGGCATTGTCGTGCAGCAGGCAGACTCCCTTTGTCAGCATGCCTCTCCTCTTGTTCTGAATCGCCCTCCGCAATTTTTTTAGGGTCTCACAGTATCTTGCAGAGTTGATGGTCTCCCCTTGAGGCATTTATTCAATTTAAATTATGCCTTGACAGTCCCAAAACAATTTCGTCAATTTCGTCAGTCACAATTGAAGATCTTCCGCTCCTCTGATCATCATGCATAGACGTACGACCGTTTTTAAACTCGCGACACCACTTGTACACACTCGTACGATTCATAGCTTTATCACCATATGCAGTTTTCCCCTCATTATAAACCTCAACCGGAGGTTTTCCCTTCCAAACGAGATAACGGATGACGCCGCGTATTTCGCACTTGGCGGGAGATTGCATTGACATTTTTCACGAAACGTGTTGTCGTGTCGACACTTTTCAACGTATTTACCTCGAACCGGTCTCGTTGCGGAGGGGAAGGGTCAGGCTACACGGAAGTGTAGCCAACATGTCGAAAATAAAATCCATCCGATCGTGAGAGCCTCAGTACACTTACTTTCTGGATACGCCTCGTAAATACGAAATCATTGATTTGTCGTAAAATCTAATTTCTACCATTAGAAAAGTTCAGTTTTCTTTCTTTAAAAATATTTTATGAAACCTTGCAGAAGGCTTTATTCAATATAAAAAACTCGCGAAACAAAGCGAGATCATTTAGCAAGTTAGTTTAACTGATTGCTAGTCTAAAGTATACTAATATTCCTATATCTCTAATAGTTGTCAGGAATATAACACTATTTATTCTAGTATACTCGTGGTTGTAATTGATGTTGTTTCTGTCAGCAAACTTAATATAAAAGAAGAAATTCTTGCATTCCTCAATGTGCTTAGAATATAGTACCAGCATACTGCTGTCAAGCAAAAACGCAGCTAACGGGAAAAAAATCAGAAATTTACCTAAGTATGAGTTCATATTCCATATCAAATTCTGAACCATAATCCATTAAAAAATACAGAAAATCATTCATTTCAATACAAAAATCAACATAATGTATTTCTGAATTTTACAAAATACTAGGTTTTTCTAAGCCAAAAAGCAGTAAAATGTGATTCATAATAAAAAAGACAGCAAATGCCTGTGCGTTTGCTGCGTTTTTGCTTATGAATCACATTTCACTGCTTTTTTGTTTGTGAATCTCGACATTTTTAAGCAGCAATGAAAAACATAAAAGTACAGTTTTCTCAAAATTTTACTTTTGCCATTAGCTGCGTTTTTGCTTATGAGAGCAGCATAGCGAGAATAAACTTTCTAGGATTTATTCAAGACATGACGGGTAGAATAAACTTTATTTAACATTTGACAGACAAAAATAAGATCATGTATTTGTTTTTAAAAGAAAAATGGCTTAATTTAGAAAACTAGTACTCTCAAACTCGGAATTCAAATATTGTTATTCCAAAATATGCATGGCAGGACGAAAAAGAACGATTTTTTTTTAATTTCGCGGGCTGTTTGTTTTTTATTAATCTCATCTTTTTTCCTGTCTGTGATGTACATTTCAATTTTCAGCTATATTAGAAGAACAGTTTGTGTTTAACAGGCAAGATTTTACAACGTATTTTGGAACGCTTACATTTTTTTTTCATTTTAAAAATGACAAAGAATCTGCATTAAATTTTGCGTAAAAAAAATAGAATAAATTGCAGAAAAGTTGTGCAAATGTTGGAGAAGGCTTTTGGCAAGGATGCTATCATATATTATACAAACATTCTGATGAAAGGAGGGAGAAGCTTACAAAATATCTCAGATTACACAAAAATTATATGAATTATGTTAAAAATACTTGTAAACAAATATTTTTAGGAAGCTCACTTCTGAGAAAATCACTGAATAAAAATATTGACATGGGTCGATGAAGGTATCAAAATACAGAGAAAATGTAAAACTGAAAATAAACACTTCAAAAAATCAGTGCTTCCTGAATTGTAATTTATTAGATATATGAATATAAAAGAAAAAAAATCTTTACAAAACTGCACCACTGAGGGTTAAAAATGACACTTAAATAAATGGTGCCTAATGTTCATGTCTATCAAATATATGAATTATTCCTACCAAGCTATTAACATCTGAAATGTTACGGGGGATACTTTTATACACAGATTTAAGTTTTTGATCTTCGTAAGAAGTAAGATAAAAAAATGTATAAACTGTAGAAAGCTCTATGACTATAAAGCTACAAGTTTGCTGTTTTTGGTATAACGGTTAACATTCACGTTAAGTAAGCGGGCGCCTCAGGCTCGATCCCTGGCGAATTCGCTTCTAGGCTGGATATACTCTTAAAAAGTATTATATCTGAATTAATGTATTTTATAGCTTATACGCTGATTATCATAAATTCTCATTGCGTTATAGAACGACACGAACATATAAAAATATAAATCATGCTATCGGAGCTTGGTGTTTGGTCTATCAAGACTGTGTACTTGCTGAAATATAATAGATTGTAAAACTTAAGCCAACACAATCATAGAAGTCTTCTATCTACACGATGGCTAACAGTCATAATCTGTCGAGAGGTCAGCTCATCGATCGATTCATTACCTTAAGTTGACGAGATTCATTTGGTAAGTTTAAATATCGCATTCTTCAAATTAACAGATAATAACAAAAAAAAACACTTAATGTTATTTCATAATTTTGGATCTAGTGTGCAGCGTAATTTTTTTTAATAAAAATGTACCGGTCCTGTGTGTTTTATAGTTTCTGTGAGACCCATAAGAGACCCAGCAGTGTTTGCTATTGCTTTAGTGGACTCAATAGACCCATTTCAAAAGTATGGGTACTCCGCAAGATCGTCTGGTCCCGAGGGTTCTGGACTATTTCTATTTGATTGTATCGGCTTCCTAAGAGTCCTTTGTATTGTATTAGGATGTGTTTATTGGTTATGTACTAAAGGAGTTACTGTCAATTTAAAGTGTAAAGATTAGTCTGTACCATATATGAGTTCTCAAGAGGTTTTGGTAAATATCTTTGAAATATTTAAAACTTTATATTATGTTCATTGATTTTAATAAAATCAATTTAGTGTTTTTTTTAATTCTCAACTGTTAATGTTATTTTTATTGACTTCACAACTGGTTTCCAAGATCTATGCTTTCTTTGTCAGTGAATGAATAGCTCAAAGTAAATGTTTTTGAAATATATTTGTTTGTTGTCATTGGTTAGGAATAAGTGATTTGCCAAGGGAAGGAGTGTGTCAGACAAGAAGAGTCGAACATTTGATGTTCGTTTGGGAAATGGGTTGAGATAAGGACTTACTGAAATTGACCTGAATGTTTATACATTATTTAATCTACGCTGTCTGACAATGAAGGCAACGTTTTGTTATATTTTGTTTAAAAACAATTATAAATTATCAGACTATCATTTTACTATTTATCGAAGCCTTTTGAACTATCAAAACCTTTTTTTTAGCCTGGCAAGTTTATTGCCATGTGGCAATCTCTTCCAACCAACCAGAAAGATGTTTTTATAGGACCTAAGTGTTAACGAGACTGGAATCATATTTAAAAAAATCTGGGTTCCAGCGGGGATCAAATCGCAACCTCCGGATCGGCAGACAAGTGTCTTACCACGAAGCCACGGATGTCGTAATATTTTACAATATTTTGAAGTATAAACGTACCATAGTTTACATTAAATTATCATATTTACAGCCTTTAGAAGAGTCTAGTTAGTAGATATTCGTCCGACTCTGAAGTTGTAAGCTCCATACTCGTTGATAACCCGTTCTAATTTAAAAAAAAATGGTCAGTTTCAAAAGTCTTCCATTATTTTAGTCATACCTGACGATAATGATACTCATCAACTGCGAGCATCAGTCGCCTCGCTCCCTACACCTGGAAAGACTAGAAAGTATAAATAAATAATGTGTATGTACTTACCGATCTCCCGCAGGCCATCGTGAGTCTCCCGGTCCTTCGCAGGAGAGTTGAGTTCCCAGAGGCCTGTTGGCGTTCTTGGGGTCTGCCACATATTCTTCTACACCGTACGCATACACCTTGATGGCCGTGGTAATCTCGTTCACCAGGGATGCGGAAGACGTGTCGAAGTGGACTCCTGGGATATAAAAGATGACTGTTAGATACGCTCGACAATTATTTACATTGACAGTATTCGAGATAAAACGAATTATTTAAAGTACCCCCACTAGCATAGTATGGTACCCTTCAAAGGTAACATGATTCAATTACACAGGAAAAAAAAACGTGATAAAATTACACAGCAAAAATGACAAGGAAAAAATTACACACTGAATAAATTTGACAAAATAAAAATAACACACATTTAAAATTTCTCACTGAATTAATTACACATTTTAACACAAGCCATGAATAATTGTGCGAATTTTAAATATTGCGCAGAATTACGACTCGAATATAATATTAGATTTCTTGTGTTGTGTTCATATGACTTAGGTGTCTTTTTTTATGTGTGATAAATATTTATTTATCTCACTGTCTATAACTGTTATAATATTTTTACTGTTAACTTTACTAATACTGTATATATGATATTTTAATTGAAACTTAACTTGTATTTTTTCATGTGAAGTGAGATTAAAATTTGCAAATATAAGATGTTTAAAAAATTTCACAATCAAAAACCAATATATTTTAATCGAATTGAAGGGAAGTATTATAAAATATTGAAGGGTAAAGGATAAATGGAAGTAGGTAAAACATTAACTACTTTGTAATTGGTACAAATAAAATAGTAACATCAAATTTCACCATAAAAATTAAATACTCAAAATTTTGAAAAAAAAAAAGAAATTACTTCAATGTGAAATTTCGAATCTGTGTATTTTTTTCTTTGTGAAATTTATTCCTTGTGGATTTTTTTACCTGTGTTATTTCTGCTTGTGTTATTTTATCATATGTAATTTCTTCTTGTGTTATTTCTTGTTAAAACTACCCTTCAAACTATATGAATTCATCATATGAGATGTTCAAAAGTTTGGCTGGTTGACAATATTGTCTTCGGCCCAATAATCGAGCCCTTGAGTTGATAACAACCTAAGCTGGCAAGTTACTCTTAGTTCACTATCGTTCATGTTTAAATTACTAACTCACATGATCAAATAACAGCACTCGCAAACGTTTAACGTTTAGCACTGCGAATTTCATTAACAGACGAATTCTTCAATTTTATATATTTTTATTATTTTGTGTACATGGTTATGCATGGTAAATCTGATGGGCTTATTGCTATACAGTATTTTTTTCGACAAATCAGTTCATGGATATATTAAACTGTTTTAATCCATAAAGATTTTACAAAAAAAATATACATTAAAATTCAAATAAAAAATTCAAATAAGTGAACAATTTATAATCAACAATTATAGAAGTAGAGGAAAATAATTTATTTAGGGATAAGAAAGGAAATAAAAGGGTTAAAGGATATTCTGAACAATGTTAAATATTCTCAATTCTCTCTTAAACGTAAAGAAGGATGGTGCACATCTGATAATTCTTGGAAGTTCGTTCCACAATCGCACCGAGTAAACCGCAAATGATAATGTGTAAAATGTGATGTGTTTTGCCTGGGACTTAATTATATGTACTCGTAGACTGGAACCTTATTTTACTATTTTATTTACTGCATGAATTTTCAGCAAAGGACATTTCTCATGGATCACTAAATATATTATATTTAAAGTGTTGCAGATATAACTGAGCCAATTTTCAAGAAAACAAGGACTAGTTCTTTAATTTAATGTTTTTTTTTTGATAATTACCTTTTTTAATTTATGATGAAACCGTATAAACTAAATTATGTTAAGTTTTCAATAAAATATTGAAATTAATATGAAAATTATTGTGATTTTACCACTATCCAATGTAAAAAATTCTTCCTTTCAATGAAGAGAGATTTTTTTTTTTGTAGGTTTGAGGAGATTAATAAAAGTGGACTGCGAACTGGTCACTCTTTGCATATAAATCCACTGTGTCACTTATAGAAATTTTTCGAGGCAAATAACAGCACATTACAGAATATTTCAGGAAAAAAATAGTTCAGGCAAAGTGAGATCGAAGAGTAAACCCTATCCGGAAGTGAGTTCGCCGGAAATTGAACCCGAAAATATCGCTTGCTTAAAATGAATACTAACTAGAAGACCACGGCGTAGCCTGATTTTTGATGTACCAAATTATATTATATTTTCGTCTGCAAACATTCTTTGAGTATTTATTTATGAAAAAAACATTTCCTAAAAAAGTATTGTTTGACAAGGACATTTTCTCCGCCCACCCAAAAAACTTGAAGTAATTTCGGATATTTCAATCATCTTGCTTAAAATATTTTCCACTATTCTAATATGTCACATCGCTTAGAAATTATTTTATTTTATGTCAAACTCTGGATCTATTTTAAAAGTAAAATTGATAGCTTCGAAACAAAAAAGGCCCTACTTTGCATTTTTTGTTCCTTAAAAATAGTTAGCAGCCTCGATGTGGCCCAAGGTGAACGATTTTTATTTTACATTATAGATTCAGATTCGATTCCCAATGGTACCTGAAAAATGTGCCACTATGGTTTACTCATACAAATAAATGTTAGCCTACAAAAATATTTCTCGTCGATCGACAGAAGTTGTCAGGTGTACCATTTGTTTAAAAAAACAGAATTGAAAAAAAATTTACAAGAATTGGATGTTGTAAAATCGCTACATTTGAATCACTAAACTCGAGTTATGATTTATAAACTTATTTTAGAAATATTTAAAGTTAAAAATAAAAAGTATTATATTTAATACCAGTTGTCGTTACTGGACCTTGTTGTTGAGGATCCCCTCACCACTCCAACGTAATTTCAACTGGAAAGCAAAGTTGTGCCGTGGAGTACGTTTTATTTAAACTGAGTGAGCAGATGCCCACCAGGAAACTCAATGGTCAAACCGCTGTACTGGATTCGATTGCACACCGAAGCAAAACGATCGGAGCACAACGGCATGGTTTTTAAATATCTTTTTTTAAAAGATTAAATATGACCGAATTCATAGGTATCCTTATATCCATGTTTACTATGTGAAGATATATATGTCATTAGAGGAGAGTAACACTGCGTGGGATTCGAACCAGCGACCTTCCGTGTGAAAATCCAATGCGTTACCGTACGGCTATGCTCCTTAGTAGCACCTCAGTGGCTTTGTTGCTAAGAAGCCTGTTTATCAAACGGAGAGTTGCAGAAGAGTAGGTTCCTATAGGAATCCAGATTTGAAAAAAAAGATTTCTTCTTGAATCTTCGAAAATACTATAGTTTCACTTTGTGGTGCCATGTTTTAAGTAAAAGGAAAAATAAGTAAATAAAACACGTATTTTATATTTTTGTGTTCACCACTGTTTTTTTTTTGGGTTGATTACCGGTTTCGAAGTCAACCGTTTTCATCGTCAGGTGGAGATAAACTAAATTGCTATAAATACGTTTCCCGTACAAGTGGATATAATATAAGAAGAATGAGGAAGGGGGAGATATGTGATTCAATGGTAAATGAGGCGGGGAAAAATAAAAATGAATCTTTCGGGCAGGCCAGGGTCTGGATATCCAAGGGGGGGTTGATTTTAAATAGGAAACATAATAAGCAGAGGGCTATTATTAAAATTGAGTCATATTTTCCCTAAAGGCTTCTTTAACATTTTCCCGGTTGGTAAAAAGTTATTGCCTAGTAGAAAAAATACCCTGTAGGCTGTACTATATACAAAAAAATGCATTACAATACAATACTTTACAATATATTATAACACTGGATGTTAAATATCGCTTTCGGAAGTCATTGGTCTGGTGGCAATTTTTTTTCATCTATTATTAAAAAAATACAATACAAAAAACAACGAATTGTTTTTTTTTTAATTTAACAACGTAATATAACTTAATAATTATATGAATTATCGTTCTCAAGTTATTTTTTCCACGTTTAACTTATTGAAAATGGGATCGGAAAAGGATAAAAATAGGATTATGAAAATATTTTTCATGCAAACTTTCAGTATTTATGCACTCAATTCCAGTTTATATAAATAAAACTTGAACTGAATCTAAAATATTATTGAGTTTCAAATAATTGTTTTGTGAAATTTGTATTTGTGCTCGTGTATATATATTAAAACTTACGAATAAAGCAAATAACTGTCGATTTGAATCTTATTGAGTGAATATAATTTTGGAGTTAAAAATTACGTATCGAGCTCTAACTCACAGTTCACCATTATATAATACGTGCTGGGAATATTACCGGACATAGACAAACAACAACACTCGTTCAGGTCTAAGGGTTCCAACTTAGGTTACAGATGAACTTTTCATCTTATTTGATAAGAAACCATAAGGAATCAAACCTTAAATTCCCAAGTTAAAAACCAGTGTCTTACCAACTAAGTCATGGAGGTCTTAACTCAATTTATCACTTATTTAAATATATTTTGCGGGATTCTCACCGCTGAACACGTTTCAACTATTAAAATTAAAATAGATATAGACATACTGAAAAAAATATAGAGCAAAGGCGAGAGCAGGAGTGAAGATCAATAAAAGTGTGCTGGGATCAAGTAAATAATATTTTGAAAAAAAAAGGAAACGTAGAAAGTCGGAAAAATCGTAAAAATATTATAAGAAGGTATATGGATGTGGAAGAGGCAGTTGATATGTGTCTAGATAGGAAAATCTGACGCTCTGTTCTCTTTGCCTATCCTAACAGTGAAATTGCGTGATGGCACGTGTGTATGTATTTGGATTTAAATCTAACGAAACCCAACCTAGAACAAGCATACCAATATATTACGGAGGAGAACTAATTTCTTCGAGGGTATTGGAAGTAAGTTGGTATTAGCATAGGAATAATTGGAACATTTGGTAAGTATTCCACGTAAAGCAATCAGAGTTAATTCCGTCAGCCATGCTGGGTATCTAGTATATTCCCTTGCTCCTGTATGGACCGATTTAATGAAGAAGGACAGACCAATCAACTACTTTAATTGGGCCCCAGGAAGACTTCATTATGTCTGCACACATGAGATCAGGGATGATATGAAAATGTGGTGTTCATTAGTGGCTTTTTCGGCAGCTTCTTTCAACATAAGTTACTTAATCTGTGAGATGAGGTACCTAGTTTTTTTTTGTGCCAATGGGTGAGGTTTATCGATAAAGAGGTGAGGCTTATAGTAGCTTCCTGACTCCCTACCCCTCACACAAGGGTATCTTTATTATTTCTCCAGTGCACAGTTGGTCTCCGTGACGAACGTTTTAATCTGCTGGATGTGTGAGAAAAATTGAAACAAAAAAAAAAATCGAAGAGAGTTTTTTTTTAATTTTTGATATTTATGAAATAAATATGTAAATTCAAAATAAGTACAAATGTTGACAAATATTCTTAATTAGGTACCTATTGGAATCATAGATATTTTGAAGTAACAAACAGATAGCAGTAGTAAAGGGTCTATTTTGCTGTCGGCGACCCCCAATTTTTTTGATTGAGACTATCGACCTCTAGAAAAACCAAATCGACCCCAGGGGGTCGATATCGACCACTTTGGGAGCTCTTGGTTTAATAGATCTTTACTGTACTTTATGTTGCCATGTACCTATTTTTATATTTTCTTCAGTTGAGGCATCAACTCGTTGATATTGCAGATACTTTATGAACCTGTCATATAATTTCATTATATAAATAATTTTGAGTGTTATGGGGGTAATTTTGATATTTGGTTGCGATAGTGTTATGCACATAAAGATTTATGTTAGTACGCATCTGTTTTTCCCCTTTTATAGTAAAGTCAAGACTGACGTCCGGTTTTGTGTATTGCGGGCTGTCCGCCTTTGGACAGCCCCGTATTGTGTTGGTGACTCATTAGTTTTATTTTTTTGTGTGTAATTGTTTGTTGACAAGTTGTTGCGCTTGTTTGTTTGTTTTTATTGTAATTGTTTTAATTTTTTTTTGTATGTTCTGTTTTTTTTTGTAATGTATAAAGAATCACAATTATTTTAATTATTTTAATAGTTAAAACATTTGTATTATTTACATTGGTATATATTGTATCAAATACAGTATTGAATCCCGGCTATTAATAGTAATATCAAGGTATTTAAACGAAATAAATCTTAATTGAATAATGAAGTATCCTTATTTCTTGCATATTAAAGAGAGTTTAGAGTTACCACATCCTCGAGCACCACCCGTGTATAAGTTTGTAAATTCACACAGGTAAGGATATTTCAATATATTGGCAGATTATTCAAGAAAGGTGGAATGATCCTTCCCGTTCCTGCTCCATAGTAAACTTGAAGGAACTTAATTGAATTAATCAACAAAACTCTACCAAGCGACATGAAATAATTGAAATGCGTTTCAAAAATCTACATCAGTAAACCGATTTTGTATCGATTTGCCTATGTAAGAACATTTCACTCTAATGGAAAACCTTCATCCGAATAGCAATACTTTTTTCCATTAATTGATTTTGGTGACTAAGTTCGGAGAGTTTTTTCCGACAAGAGAGGGAAAATATATTGAAAATTTTTCGAGGGATATAATTAAATTTTGTTTTCGTTTTTATTTTATCACTAATAACTGTTTACCAGCCGTTGTAGCATTTGATAATTGTCTCGTGTTTTTCTTCCCACCCTATTGAATTTTGTTTTTAACTTAATTATAGTGTTTTATTGACCTAAATATCTACTCATTTATAATAGGCAGCATTACCGATGCTTGATCTTGGAATCGTAGACTTTCAGTCTTGGAATAGTAGACTTTCGCTCCCCCCCCCACATTACTAGAATCTAATTTAGAAGTTAAAGTAAGTGCTACGTAAATTTTTTCACAAAGCAAAATTGTATATACTGTCTGTGTCACCTAGGGACCAGTTAAATTTTTTAAAGAGTGGATATTGAAAAAGGTTTCTTAAGTATAGTTTTTAATAAAATAAGCTTAATTAAATAATAAAACGGCTTTTAATAAAATTATAAACGTATTCTGCGATGATAATCTAAACTTGAAACTTCGACAACGGTTAGTCAAATGCTACGTTTGATCAGTGTTATTGCATGGAGTGGAATCATGAACCCTCAAAGTTAGTAGCATGATCCGACTGGAAGCATTCGAAATGTGGATGCACCGGAGAATGCTACGGATACCTTGGACGGATACGGTCAGCAGCACAAGGGTTCTTCAAAGAGCCAAAGTTGATAGAGAGTTGTTGACTAATATTAAAATCCGAAATGTGTTCTACTTGGGTCATGTATTTAGAAGTTCAAAGTACAAATTACTGCACCTGATCATCCAAGGCAAAATAGAAGGCCAAATAGGTGTTGGCAGGAGGCAAATCTCCTGGCTCCGCAATATACGTGATTGGATTGGCATAAGGGGCATTGGAGATATTTTTCGGGCTGCCGAGGATATCTACTCTCAAGTGATATTCAACGTTGGGGGGACATGGCATGACACTGGGAAGAAGGAGAAGAAATCTAGTTTTATTGAATTCCAAGAAATACAATATGTTAATGCTTCCAATTGCTGTGGTCTACGACTACTGCGGTTACCTTCAGCCCACAAACCACTGGACTATGGACAGGCACCGGTCCGCGGGCCACCATTTGACTAGCACTGGTTTAAGACATTATTTCACTAGAGTTTAATGAGTAGACCGTAATAAGCCGCTTTGGCACATTACTAATAAAAATAATGAAAACGGATCTCTGTCTGGTAAATCAGTTCTAATATATTGTAACGGTTGTTACCTCTTCCTATGCGGTGGGGTAAGCAACACAAACAGCGACTAAACCTGAGGGTTTGATTATTGGGATCCAATATAGTATTGTATCGCAGTAACGCTCTTCAATGTGTCCAAATTTGGATATTTTGAAGGGTGTTTTACAAATTATAATAGCAAAGGTCAATCTATATAACGCCGTGAAAATAACAAACTCTCCTCAAGGGTGCTTTAACTTGGGAAAAAAACGATGATCAATATAATCTTTCGAAATTCGTAGACTTTAATTTAGATAAATAAAGATTTATATTCCCATTTGGAAAACGATAATGCAATTATTTAGAAATACTTCAATTTGACATAGTTACCAAAAAAATATCTGTCGAATTAAGATATTAAACAAAGTAATGACAAAAAAATACCTTTTCATTAAAAAAAAAAAAAAAGTAAGTTGGATCAGTGATTGCATTAAAACATTTTTACGACATCAATTAAGATGAAAAACTCCCCCAGAGCTGATGAAAGGTAATCCCGAACCCAGAATCAGTTACGGGGATGATCTTGGACCATTTTATTTGGCTGGGGGTTGGTAGCAGCGGGGGATTAATTTATTTCACGACGGTTACACCCAAAGCTCGTTAAAATTTTACCAGTGTTAAAGATTCAGGGGTGGGGGGTGAAAGCGTGGGTAATGAAATTGGTCCCGACCCTGGGTACAATTTTCATACCTCCCTCCCAGAACGAAACGAAACTTAACATAATATACTGTCGTATATCTTAAAAAGTATAACTTGATTTATGTGGTTTCATTTTTATTAAATAGAAAATTATATTAACGAAAGCAAGATGTAATAATTGCTGTAAAAAAATACATTTGTGGCATTTTTATTGATTTATTCAATAAATAAAATTGTTTTTTTTTCCTTTAAAAAGGGCCTAATGTGTTTTAAAGTTTCATGTTATGCAATAAAATTGGGTAGATTTATAAGTATGTCAATCAATCAATTCAGAAAAGCTTTTAAAAAATATTTTGTGAAAACCAAAACGAAACTGGTTTTTAAATAAACGGGAATCAAATTCGTCCTCTAGCCTGGAAGACAGACGTTTTATCAATTAATGCACTGAGGTGGTTTTGTCAGATATACGAGTACCACATATCTGATTTTGGTTTTTTTGTACGCAAAATAATTTCATTTTTAAAAATATCGCTTATTTCTCAACTAATTTCTTCTTATTTTAGGTCTGTTGGCCTGTTATGGTCCTACATCATTGTTTCCCTCTTGTGACGTCGACTGCCAGCTGTCTTTCCATCTTTTGGGAGGTCATCCTGGAGGTCTGCTTGCTTGGGGGATACTTTCCCTGGCCATTCTTATGGCTCTTGGTTCCGCCATTCTGGATACGTGTTCGTTCCAGAACCTTATTCTCTGTCGACCCCATCTGACAATATCTTCAACTTTGCACGTCCGTCGGATTTCTGTGTTTCGTATTCTATCACGAAGGGTTTTGCCAGCGATACTCCTGAGTACCTAATTTGTTTTAACTTATTTGTTTAAACAAAATATAAAACAATTTCTTTTTTAACATAAACTTTAATACTAGTGTAAACATAAACTTGTTAGAAAAATTGCCTCGATTTTTTTAACACTGTCACTTCGTTAAAAAAGTTGTTTTTTTTCTTTGAGTATTTCAAAAAAATTTTTTTTAGTATTTATAACTTTAGATAACTTGAACATTTTTTTTAATTTTTATGTTTGGGTCACTAATTACGTTTTTTACAATTTTTTTGTGAAAACTTTTAAATTAGTTGGGTTTGACATAAGAAACAATTTGTTATTCAATTGAATTAATATAAAGCGGTAAGTGATGTTGAAAGTTGACGGCAGACAAAGTTCAGAACTAGAAGAGAGGGCTAGTTGGGGGCAGTGCGGCTTTATATTACACTAAGACTGACCAAGCCAACTGGTGGAGTGTCTGGGGGAATTACACCACTCAGAGTTCATCTGGAAACTAGTTAAATCTCTGAGCTTTTATCAAAAAGTTAAACCGAATTTATGGTTAACTTGTATCCGAAGAATATTTGACATTTATACAGAAGAGGATTAAAGCAAGTTCAGGAATTCAGCTATTTAGGTAGTATTTACATGAAATGATGGAAGAGTCAAGAGATATTGAACACGTATAGTTATAAAAAAAAAAAAAAGAAAAGGGCACTTTAACATTTATACTAAACATAACCACATTTTATCAAAATATGTTACGATGATACTCTACACAAGTATTCTAGTGCCAACTTTGATGGATGGAAGTGAAACGTGGACATAGAAAGACGGAATGGAGCCCAATAAATACCCTGAAAATAATACATGGGGTGACAATATATGATAGAACACAGAAAAAAGTGATTAGGAATGAATGTGAATCGAAGGCTAATATTTAAGAAATGAATGTGAACCTTAGGCTGATGTATTAGAAATGAATGTGAACCTAAGGCTGATATATTAGAAATGAATGTGAACCTAAGGCTGATATATTAGAAATGAATGTGAACCTAAGGCTGATATATTAGAAATGAATGTGAGCCTAAGGCTGATATAAACGAAATGAATGTGAACCTAAGACTGATATATTAGAAATGAATGTGAACCTAAGGCTGATATATATTAGAAGTGAATGTGAACCTAAGGCTGATATATTAGAAATGAATGTGAACCTAAGGCTGATATATGAGAAATGAATGTGAACCTAAGGCTGATATATGAACCTAAGCTGTATAAAGTTAGACCAAGAAGAGTACTCTTATATGGTTTAGGCATATATAATGAATTAATGAAAAAAAACTAAGAAGATAAATATAAAATGCAGACATGAAGAGAAAACATGGTAGAAAAAGATGGTTTTCACAAAATAAATGTAAAAAGTCATGATAGGAGTTGTATGAGGAAGTTTATGGTTTATAAGATGTGTGTCGCGATAGGAAAGTCTGGCGTTCTCTCTTCTTTGTCTAACCAACAAGAAAACATTGTGAAGGCATGTACGTATATAATGTAAATGTGTGTTAATACCATGTTTAATCACTGCTCTGTGTCGTTAAATCTGAGATTTATTCAGCCTGCTTTTACTTTATTTTTTTCATCCCAAATAATTGCTGTTCATGTCCTTGGTAGTTTCTAAATTTTTTTTTTAAAGCGCTGTAAAATTATTAGATCGATCGCATTTCTGTATGATACGGCAGGCATCAGTACTGATAACCCATTTTGGAATATAGTGTTGATGATGCCATCCATTTTGTCATGTAGCTTATTACTAAACATCATGCCTTTCATGATAGTCCTTGAAGACTGCAATCCGTCCATCCCTGTACTTCGCAGTTCGTAGAAAAGTTATTAAACATTAGGGTTCTTTTTCTTGTGTATCGTTCTTCCACGCTTTCAGTGACCATATGTTTTTTCAAACTGTCTCCTCGGCTACAAACAATGTGTCCAAAGAATCGGATAACTCGTCGTAGGTAACATATATTGTTGGTAATATGTCGGTGACTCTCAACTCTTAATGGAAACATAATTTTGCCTTGCTGTTTATGGAATTTGCAACATCACAACTCCAGCACCACATTTCAAATACATCTTTTACGATTCTCCTTTGCTCTCATGTCTCCACATCTTCCATAAATATGACGAAGACAAAATACTACTTTACACATTTTTGTATTGATAGTGATGGTTCTGCTCTTCCATATACTTTCCATAATTGACATCACACTTTTTTGCTGTCTGATTTTTACTTTGCACCTCAACCTTGCATCCATCATTATTGAATTACTGAAGCCTAGTTAAATAAATTTATTTACTACTTCCACCATAGACCATGATTCACATTATTTGGTGGCTAACTAACAATAGTCGGTTGATAATTTTACTTTTTACAATCTGATGAGATCAATACCAAATCTCTTTCAATCGAGTAAAAAATTTATAACAACAGCCATCCAAAATTAAATTATATGGGTCAAATGCCCCATTGCGGTTGCGAGTGAGCACACAATTATTAACATCTGTTTTCCAAGCATTTTTTTCCTATAGACAATTTCGTAAATCCGCTTACAGCACACTTATGAAGACGCAACTTTAATACATTGTAGCACTAAAAGACATAAATTTAAATATGTATCACATATTTCAATATACGTCTTTTAGTGCTACAATGTATTTGTTTCCTTTTACGGCTTGCCATTCAATATTTCATTCCACTTTTCCATCGTCTGAGAACTTATTGTACTTCTCAAGTAGAATAATTTTTCATTTCATTCCAATTTTTTATTGTTCTCCTGAATTTCGCATTTATTTTTTCTTTCACCCTTCTCAGTTTTTTTTGGTTTTCGCAACATTTAAACTCAAATCTTTTCGTTAACATTTCACGTACAATTCATTTATCATAAGATGTAATTCAATCACATTCTCCATTATATTCCCGTTTAATAGTTTAAAGCCTCGTTTAATTTGTTTACCATATTAACGAATTTTACATTATGCGTAATGAATTAAAATCACAATAAAAGTGTAATTACTCTATTCATTTTTATGTATTTGTATTTTTCCTCTGGTTCTTCTGATACACTTATGTTTTACACTGTTTGGATTGTTTGTTGAAATGTTGATATTTTTCCATTTTGTTATTGATTATTATTTGATGTGCTTTGTGATTTGTTTGATTGCTATTTTCATTTGATTTTTTGTTTTTTTTTTTGTTTAATTGTTTTAATTGAAATAAGGCTTTTTGTAAAGGATAGTCTTAAAACGTAATGAATGAATACAAATTCAATAAAACTAGATACATAATTCAGAAGCATATGCATTATAGACCAGATTGTACCCCAGTACATACAAAATATTAGTTACATTTGTCACTTGGACTCTGGTCAGTAACGGATCAAAATATATGCGTGGTGTACACTGAAATAGAGAACAAACAAGTTACTAAAGCCTTTTAGATATTTGTCAATTTTAAACATAACACATTTATACGTTTGATGCAATTATTTACGAATTCAAGACGAGTATATGCCTGATGTACGAACATTTACTGTATTCTTGCCTTATTTAGGCGAAATGCATTCCAAGGACCCCCCAGTGGTTACCTGAAATAGTCGGTAGTATGTTTTTCCTATACATACCTATTGTTTAGTTTAATTTGTATATTAGGCACAGTAAGATATTAACGACAATAATTTACAATAAAATATAAAAAACTCTTAATAAATACTGTCAAAAAACTTTCAGTCAAAATATTTCACGATACTTGTCTTTTTTCTTCTTGTGATAATCAAATATTGATAGTGATTATAAAAAAGACAATCTCCGTAGTCTATTAGGCAAAACGCCTGTCTTTCGATCTAGAAATTGTACGTTCGAATATCATCGGAACTCAGATATGGTATTTAAAAAAAATGTCAATCTGATTTTCATTTTAAGCCTGTTTAACATCTTGACCGTTGGCTAGACAAGATAGTCACACAATAAACCCGCCATGTTGTACTATATACCACAATAACATACCCTCTTGCTGAAAATAAAACATATCACAATATTTATGAATGTCTTATTTTGTTTCTCCATCCCCCATATAAACCCATCAGATTGAACTGTATAAAAATGTGTAATATAGTAAATGTAGTAGTGAGGTTAATGACGTATGCATTATGGTGTAGCGTAAAGCTACTCTTTACGTTCCCACGACACTTTGGAATTTTGTATTTGATATTTTCGAAACGCGCTTGATCGTGGTAAACTGAATACGCTGAAAGCTAAACCGCGAAGAATGAAGACTGCGGTATATATTATACGAACATAATAACGAACACTTAATTGCCTGTGAACATGGTAATTGCTATAATTTGCATTCATATAATAACATCACCCACAGAATTTTGGACACTGAAATATTAGTGTTTGGTACTATTAATTGTTTTTGTTCATAGTGAGTCAGAAATACAGGTGTTACAGAATGAATATATTTATATTTTGATTTACAGCTTAAAGGGCAAACGAAATACTCGTGTGTATATATAATAAATCAAGCGATTCTGCACAACTACTGTCGACATCCATCAACACTGATTTAACGCTGACAGCTTACTTAAGGTGGTAAATCACAACTTTTTGGTTAAACTTTCGGAGATTTTATTTTCGTGTTGTGAAATATTTCTCTTTCGTTAAGAATTAATTAATATGAGTTTTATTTAATTTCAAATAAAATATCAGTACTTTAATGAAACATAATATAAATGCTTAAGATGGAGATGGTTGAAAATATTTTAAAACTTCACAAAATTAAAAGATAATGTAAATATATGATATACATATATTTGATATACAATTAAGAAGGTAATACATATATTTTTTCTTTATACTTGGACAAACATTTATATTTTGTATAGTTGGTAGGTCACTTGTCTTCCGAACCGGGGGTTTTAAACACGAACCCATGTCCTGTTATACCAAAGTTTTTTTTATTGATTTAAGTAAAGTTTTTATTTTAGATCTCCTTTAAATCTTTCTGGTTTAGTCGCAGAGATTGCCACATAGCAAAAAACTCACCAGGTTGTAATAAAAAGTTACAAAATTTGAAAATACACGAATACTTACAAAAATGTATCATTATTAAAATGCCCCCTTTTGTAATTGAAATTTAAATATGTCTTTATTCACTTTTAATTATACATGTGTTAACATTCATATTCACGCCTTAAACTTAATTAATTATACATTTGTTTACATTCATATTCACGCCTTAAACTTGATTTAATTATACATTTGTTTACATTCATATTCACGCCTTAAACTTGATTTAATTATACATATGTTTACATTCATATTCACGCCTTAAACTTGATCTTATTATACATTTGTTTATATTCATATTCCCGCCTTAAACTTCATTTAATTATACATTTGTTTACATTCATAATCACTCCTTAAACTTGATTTAATTATACATTTGTTTACATTCATATTCACGCCTTAAACTTGATTTAATTATACATTGGTATAAATTCATATAAACGCCTTAAAATTTATAAGTTATATTTATAAAACAAGAAAATTTAAGAAAGACACATAATTTGTTAATCAAACGGAATTTATGTGTTAAAAATAAGAGCTAACTCGTCAGTCATGAACTGTCATATAAATAAACAAAAAAAAAAATAAACACGTTAAAAACATTTTTTTTATTTTCAAAGTCACACTAGAAAAATATTTTCGTTTATATACTTAAATAACCCCTATATTTTATAATTATAATGAAATGTTCTTTATAATGCATTAAGAAAGAATGTATAATTGGCCAAAATATTTAAAGAACACGTAATGGTCAACGTACTCGTACATGAAACTGTATTTTCAGACATACCTAACCCTCGCTTCAGCTGGACTATATTTGTGATAGTATTTAAACCATTAACTCTACATATAAAACAAAAAAAGTACCAAATAAAACAAACTATTTTCAGACAAAACATAAAAGGCTGCCAAACAATAAAAAATCTGTGAAAAAAGTCTCTGACATATTTAATTACTTGATTTGGGGTGAAAAATACAAAATAAATGTTTAATAAATTATCAGTTTCGAAATTATTATCACTTAAAAATAGCATATTGATTAATTGGTTTAACCCTTCCCTTACGGTGATAAAAATAATACGCGTGCTCCGGTGTTGGGTAGTGAGTACGCAATAAAAAATTAGCGATTTTAAATCGGAAAAATAAGAACATTCATAGATAATCCCCTTAATTAATTATAATTGAAGTTAAAAATTATAATAATTGAGATTTATTTGCTGAAAACATTAAAAAACCATCTCGCAACGCTCACGGAACGGGCGTACGTCTAACCTATTTGCAAGCCTAGAAGCTACTAGTGGCGCGGAACGTCAGTCGCATACCCCGGCGCTTACGATTATGCTTGCGACGTTGAGACAATTCAGTTCCTCGCAATTCAGTCTAGTATGCAAGAGTGAGATGCGAATATAGTGTCGCGCTTCCCGCATACTATTCACCTATCGTCAAGACGAGGCACTCGCCGCGTTGAAATGCGAATTTGTTTTCGATCTTTACAAAACACCTCGATGTAGTCGATAAATTCTGATTATTATTAATATTATTTTTTAAATCAGTGCGTAAATATATTATGGAGGAATACCTAAAATCTAAACCTTGTATTTATAATATTTATAGAGATATTGATGGTTATTAGAAGCAACGTGTAGAAGATACCCAACACAGGGAAGGAAAGGTTAAAATAAGGCATTTGCAGCTTAATTTACGCTATAAAGAAATTAACTTTTACTGTCAGCAGCCGTGGTCTAACGGCGGAATAACCTCCAGACTAGTTTTACTCTTAGACTTTTATGTATCTAAATTTATGTTTTTGGTTGTTTATATTTCCTCAGAGTGCTATTAAACAGCGCAAAAATAGCGTTACGTAAAATAGATCTGTATTACAAAAAGCTGCAGCAGATTAAATATGCCAATCGTCTTAGAATTTTGATCTTATTGCCATCGAAACTATAAGATTGATATATCAAAAATCTGTGCTTAGTGAAGTGTTACAGCTTCCTTACAATAAACCAATACAAATACAAGCATTATTCATCTAAATAGTAGCTGACAATCATACTCTATCACAAGATTAACTATCTTATTAATTATTTTAACATTGATTATAAAAAAATACATTTTATTTAAAAAAGTCAATGGTCAGTGAAATCGGAATCATTATTATGTGATCAGATTAAATTTTAATAAGGGGTCTTTAAAATTGATGCCTCGAAAATAAATGAACAAATATTGGATTGTATTGTTATTTCATTGAATACTGTAGAACCTCGCAGATTCATTGCCATGTAGGAACCTCTTAACTATTATACAATTATGTTTAAGAGGTCTTAAGTGAAAACCAGTCTAGTACCTTTTATAAAGAAATATACTGAAGGTAGTCAAACATGCAACCCCCGGGCTGAAAGACACGCGTCTTAAGAACTTGGTCATGGATGTTGTCAAATGTTCATATATGAATGATATACAACTTTTACATGTTAAGTGAATAAACAGTCATTTTTAATTGAGTACTTATTTTTTTAAATGAAAAACAACACTAAAATGAAAGCTTACACAGTGCTCATTAAACACCAGACTCTTCTCAAGGTGAAAAAAAATACTAAAAAAATAAATGTAACATTTTCTCAGTGTAAAAAAGGAAATATTCTTAATTAAAAGCATTTAATAGAAATTTAAGCTTATGTTTAGTTCTTTAAAGAATTTAAACGAAAATGACGACGAGGAAATATTTCAATTATTGCTGTTTTCCGATAAATAATTCAGTCTGGGAATTCAATTAACTGGTCCATCCCCTTGCAGCGTTCCGATAACTGCTTAAACATCTCCCCTGAATACCTCCCCCGAGATCCGGTTGGTTAAATAACAAGTGTTCTCACCGGATATCCTGTTTTGTATCATTCACGATTGAGTTGATTTTTTGTTCTGCTTATATTTTTCATAAAAAAATAAAGCAAAAATATGAGCTCATAATCTGAGTACTTAGATACCTTTAGATCCTTGTCCAATGTTAAACCATATCCATTTAACATTGGAGGAAGACTCATCAAGGTCCTAAAACGTGTTGCGTACAGTTAAAAATATACGTTATATGTTAGCTTGTCTCTCGCACACTAAATAAAACAATGATTTTTTTTATAATTCATCATCATAGTTATTTTGGATTTCTTTTCAAATGTTTATTTTTTTAAATTGACAAATTTCATGATTTATTTGTTTAATATAAATTTTCCCTGCTCGGCTGATTGTTTTGGCATGTTGGGCAATAATTGACAATATAAAACTACTTAAAAGACTTGGACAGTTGAAAACATAGGAGAGAGTTCAAGGTTAGGTTAGGTTACGACTTGGATAGTTGAAAATATAGGAGAGGGTTCAAGATTAGGTTAGGTTAGGACTTGGACAGTTGAAAATATAGGAGAGGGTTCAAGATTAGGTTAAATTAGGACTTGGACAGTTAAAAATATAGGATGTCACACCTTTTTCCTATTTATCAGAAACAATAATAAGATGTACACATTTGATTACATAAATCAAGTTCACCAACAATCAATCTTACTAAAGTGTGACGCCTGCTCAGCTCAGCCGGTGAAAAAGTGAACAAATCCTATTTGGTCTCAGGGTTCGTTGGATTCCTTTAACTCTGAGTAACTCTTTCTCAATTCTCAGCGGGACAAGGTGACACAATTAAACAAGATATAATTTTAAAACAAAACAGTTTATTATATTAATGGATGAAAGAAAAAAAAAGAAAAAAAACTTGAACGTATGTCAAGAAAAAAAAAGTTTAAATGGGACGAAGATTGTGTTGGGAATTTTAACAAGGGGGATTACAAAAACAATTAGAATTTAAGTTGAGCCAGGGTTTAACGTCTGGACGAAATCCAGCACTAAAAATAAAGGGATAATATTCACCAAATTGTAAATGTCGTCCTGAAGCGTCCGTTATACAGCAGAGAGAAAGTCAGCAAAATGAGTCTGGCAGTCTTCCGTGCGACCAGCGTTTGAAAGAACGTCCTTACAGCGCCGAGTCTCCAAAGCAAAAGGGGGGCTGCCCGCGAATTTATCCTCTTTTATAGCAAGATCGCGAGAAAGAGAAGAGAAATATTTCCTTCTCACTTAAAAATACTAGTGCCGCCAACTACAAGCGTGGAACTAAAACACTAAGTATAACGTCATCAAAAAAGGGTACTAGGAATTATCCTCAGGTACGGGCGGTATTGAGACATTGCGACAAGCAGATTTATTACTCTACCCTTTTAGTAGTTTAAAATATCCCATACCTCTATTTAAAAAGACAATGACATCGGTATTCTTTACAATTCGGCACAATGGGTTTGGAGTCTAGACGGTATTTATTATTCCATCCTGGACCGTATGGAGTTTTATGATACATTGCTTTTATCTTTTCAACACAAGGACTTTGGTCCATTAGCGACTTCACAGAAGGACTGTAGCTCTGGGCGGTCTTACTACCCTAGCCGTACTGCTTTGTATTATAATATTTCATTTTTACAATCGAAAACAACTACAAAGTGATCCATCGATTTGCCCACGCGGTTTATAAAACATGACATATCGAGAATTTAAAATATCGAGCACGTGTACTATGCAATTTATCAAATATAGTCCTCACAAGGAAAGAGTTCAAGGTTAGGCTAGGCTAGAACTTGGACAGTTGAAAATATAGGAGAGAGTTCAAGGCTAGGACTTGGACAGTTGAAAATATAGGAGAGTTCAAGATTAGGTTAGGTTAGGACTTGAACAGTTAAAAATATAGGAGAGAGTTCAAGGTTAGGTTAGGTTAGGACTTGGACAGTTGAAAATATAGGAGAGGGTTCAAGATTAGGTTAAATTAGGACTTGGACAGTTAAAAATATAGGAGAGAGTTCAAGGTTAGGCTAGGCTAGAACTTGGACAGTTGAAAATATAGGAGATAGTTCAAGGTTAGGACTTGGACAGTTGAAAATATAGGAGAGTTCAAGGTTAGGTTAGGTTAGGACTTGGACAGTTGAAAATATAGGAGAGAGTTCAAGGTTAGGTTAGGTTAGGACTTGGACAGTTGAAAATATAGGAGATAGTTCAAGGCTAGAATATAGTTTAAATGCGATCAACGATCACATTCCTTGATATTTTCAGGGTTACGGGTTTCAGGGTTATACGGGAAGAAATTTCCGAATCTCGTCTCAGAAAATGACCCAGCGCTAATTTGACTTTTTTGATTCTCAGTAGAGTTGACAAACCTAAATATTTCGTTTCAAGCAAGGAGATTTTTTTCTATGGAACAGATTTTTCCAGGAGCAAACCTCCGAATTGGTTTAGTTTTCACTAAACGTGAAAAATTATTTGTCTTTTGTACACTTTCAGTAAGCTAGGAGAACTAGTTAGGAAACGCTCTTGAGTTTCTGTTTTTAACTGAATCTATATAAATAAACTACAATATATGTTGTATTGTTGATTATAAACTATGCCAAATATTATGCTTAAATGATTACACAAGCAGATCCAATAAATGTGGTTCCTAATATTAGTATAAAATTATTTTTCTAATACTATCAATGAAGTTCTATTATCTTTTGATTACCTTATACTCTTAGTTTAATAAAATTAAAATAGTTTTATAATTGCCTGTTAAGAGCAATGATAAAACTATTTTAATTTTATAAAACTTAGGTGACTTATCTACTATAAGAGAAAAATTTAAGAGAATAGCGTTTTTTTTCGACCTTTCGACTTAAGTTGATTAACTCAAGTGATATCCATGCAATTATTAATGATAACTAAATAATTCTTGGTTAATTCCGTGATAGTTTGTAAAGATTGTGTTTGTGAAAAAATGTAATCTGAAATTTAATTCTACGATATGGTAAAATGTATAAAAACGATGCAATTAAAGTAAATAAAAGCAATGAAAATAATATATGCAAAAACTGATAAAGTAAAAAAAAAGAAAATAAGATATGTAAACGCAATTTAAGTAAACAAAAACAATGAAAATAAAATATGCAAATGCAATTTAAGTAAATAAAAACATTGAAAATAAGATATGTGAATGCAATTTAAGTAAAAAAAGCAATGAAAATAATGTATGCAATTTAAGTAAATAAAAGCAATGAAAATAAGATGTGTAAATACGAGTTAAGTAAATAAAAGCAATGAAAATAAGATATGTAAATGCAAGTTAAGTAAATAAAAGCAATGAAAATAAGATATGTAAATCCAAGATATGTAAATTTAAGCAGTGAAAATAAGATATGTAAATGCAATGTAAGTAAAACAAAGCAATGAAAATTAAATATGTAAATGCAATTTAAGTAAATATAAGCAATGAAAATAAGAAGTGTAAATGCAAGTTTAGTAAATAAAATCAATGAAAATAAGATATCTAAATACAAGTTTAGTAAATTAAAGCAATGAAAATAAGATATGTAAATGCAAGTTTAGTAAATCAAAGCAATGAAAATAAATATGTAAATGCACATAAAGTAAATAAAGGAAATGAAAATAAGATATGTAAATGCAATTTAAGTAAATATAAGCAATGAAAATAAGATGTGTAAATACAAGTTTAGTAAATAAAAGCAATGAAAATAATATATGTAAATGCAAGTGTAGTAAATAAAAGCAATGAAAATAAGATTTGTAAATGCTAGTGTAGTAAATAAAAGAAATGAAAATAAGATACGTAAATGCAAATAAAGTAAATAAAAGCAATGACAATAAGATATGTAAATGCAATATAAGTAAATAAAAGCAATGAAAATAAGATATGTAAATGCAAATAAAGTAAATAAAAGCAATGAAAATAAGATATGTAAATGCAATATAAGTAAATATAAGCAATGAAAATAAGATGTGTAAATGCAAGTTTAGTAAATAAAAGCAACGAAAAAAATATATGTTAATGCAAGTGTAGTAAATAAAAGCAATGAAAATAAGATTTGTAAATGCTAGTGTAGTAAATGAAAGGATTGCAAATAAGATACGTAAATGCAAGTTTAGTAAATAAAAGCAATGAAAATAAGAAATGTAAATGTAAATAAAGTAAATAAAAGCAATGAAAATAAGACATGTAAATGCAAGTTAAATAAATAAAAGAAATGGAAATAAGATATGTAAATAAAAGTAAAGAAAAGAAAGCCAATAATTTACTAACCCTTTGGGAGTCACCATCGGGAACTAAATTACCATAGGCATGGCGTAATGATCAAGATGATACTCATACAATTCAACTTGGAATTTTTGTATGGTGAGAAGTTGAAATGAACATTCATTTAAATGAAGTTATAAATTTTGAGTTTCGTTCATTGTGTCTTTGAAAAAGATGAAAGCTCGTGATAATAATTGAACTGAACCAAGTTCGCTAAACTATTAAAATATATTACCTCGCGAATTCAATTGCGAATGGAAATTATAAAAGCCTCCGACTGGAATTCACTCAGATAACGGAATTATTTAATTACGTCTCCCATTTGGTTTATGTTGAAAACTATTTTACGTAATCCCACTATTTTATGGGAAAAATATTTATATGAAAATATTAATTTTTTATGAAGATTTGACCAAAGTTATTGAGAAAGATTTATCAACACAATTTTAGGATCTAGTAAATTAGTTAAAAATGTAAAATTTTCAACCGCTTGGTTTATGTTGAACCCCAAAAATAAGCTCCTCCTCTATAAAACCCTTATTCGCCCTATCTTGACCTATGTTGCACCCGTTTGGGGTAGTGTGAGCAACACAGACCATCTGAAACTCCAGAGAGTGCAGAACAAGGCATTCAAGATATATTTTAACACCTATTCCAGAACAAACCTTACCCGACTTCACGCCGAACAGCGAGAAGAAACCCTACAGCACTACATCCTCGCTTGGACCGTGAAGTTCTATAAAAGCCAACAAAATCACAGCAATCCCTTAGTCGCTGCCCTGCTGGGGGCTTACGAGAGTAAATCTGACCTACCCTTCCGTTATAAGCACAAGCTCCCGAAGCATTATCTGTTGCCTGACTAGTCCACCTACAGTATTAGCTGGGACGACCAAGGTCTGAGTGAATGTAATGGAATACAAGTAGCCTGAACGAGTGTACTTGTTTTTGCTAAATAATTAGTGTAAGAATTGTTATCTAGTTATAAGTAGTATGTAGGTGTTAATTATTTCTAAGATCTCATATATTAAGATTGAATAAATAAAATAAAATGAAATGTAGGAAAATAAGATTAAGTTAGTTCATAAATGATAACATATAATTAAGATTAGTTAAGTAATAAATTTGTATATAGGTAAAGCCTTGACAAATGTTTGTACAATAATTTACTTTATTTAATAAAAAATAAAAAAAAAGGTTTATGTTGAACTGTTTTGTAAAGAACGTTTATTTGAAAATGTTATTTTTTTTAAGATGATTAGACAAAACTCATTTAAATAGACTTATCACCACCATTAAAAATCTTATAAATTATTTGAATTACATAATTTTGAACTATTTTGTTTAAAGAATGTTTGTATCAAAATATTTATATTTGATGAAGATAGTCAAACATTATTAAGAAAGATTTGTTACCACCATCCTAGGTCGTAATATACGAGTATGTTCTTGACAAGTATATGCGATGCAAAAATATTGATCAGTTTAAACTGCCATAAGTAGAAATAACTTGCTAAGTACTTTTCGTATCTTTTTTAATGGTGCCTCTATATTGACTTTTATCAATATTAAGGAAAATATTTTTAAACAAAGCACTTTGAGCTTTCTTAGTAATATGAGCTAGTTGCTAGAGTTAATTTTTTTAAATTTCATAAAATTATGTTTCAGGTTATATGTTTTTGGGTTTCGATATTAACAAAAATCTTAATCTGAAATTGAGGGTTTTAATAAGGATTGTGTTTTGGTGACTGAATTAGTTTGGTGGATTTAGAACTTAGATAGAAAAAAAATTATGAGTTGATTAAATGTGTAGTTCAACATAATTTCTGTTAGTATTTTTGAGAGAAAAATATAAAAAAATGGTAGATTGAACCCATCCTTATTTAGATAACTAAGTAAAAATAATTAAAGAAAGAGTAGAGTTGCTTTGGTCATATCTGCTTGTGACATTTACTCAAGAAAGTGTTATGTACGATATAAGTACTATGCCAAAGTAAAAGATTACTTTTAAGGATGGCCAGGAGGGTAAGTTGACGAGGGTTGTCCAAAGAAGCAATATTTTTTTTATCTAATGAACGAGAAATATTTATATTTAAGGCCTTAAACGTTAGTTTGTTTTGTAATATTTTTAAAGCCTTAAACGTTAGTTTTGTAAAAAATATATTTAAAAAAATAATTATTATTCAATTGATTCTGATATAATGACACAAGGCTTGCGCACTGAATTTATATGCAGAAGGCACCGGATCGATATCCATGCTGAATTTTTCTCCTTAAGCAATATGATTTTTTTCTCTGCCCAGTTTTTGGACTATAAAGAAACAAAGGACATCGGCCATATTATAAATATTTGAATAAATATATATTGATCGTTAATAACCATTTTTGTAATATCTTATCGAAGGACCTAGAAGAATAAAATTATCCAATACGAAGAAGTGATATCTGCACAGCATTATTTAAATAATAATTTATGTTGTATTGATTTTTATGAACTAATGAATTTTCTATATTACTAAATTTTTAATGAAATAATGAATTTTCTATATTACAAATTTTTTATGAAATAATGAATTTTATATATTACAATTTTTTTATGAATTAATGAATTTTCTATATTACTCTTTTTTTTTAGTTTTCAAAGTTTTTTTTGAAGTAAAAATACTTAAACTGTTTTTCCGTGTACTTTAACTATAGATATACACATTTGAAGTTTCTATTGAAAGTTTAAAATTTTAGTTAAAAATGACCAAGTTAATTATATTTTTATAAAACATAAACTAAAAACAGAACTTTGGTTAACTCGACAGGGTTTAGGAAATAAGTCAGACGATTAACCAAACTAGAAACAGAACTTTGGTTAACTCGACAGGGTACATGAAATAAGTCAGACGATTAACCAAAAAAGTTAACCCATGCATATATTTAGGAAATTAATTAATGATGAATATACGTCAAAAAATACACGAATTGATAAAATTTACCATATTTTTAAAGTAAAGCTAGGATCACATTTAATCGATATATTGACAGGTATTTAAATAATGTTGAGAAACTAAAAACTGTATTTTTTTATACATAGGTATAAAATTTATACCAATATCATATGGCACTATAAATCAATTAAGAAAAAAAAACATTGGAATTGATAACATTTCATACAACTTTAGCGGGGAGTCCTTGAAGGACGCGCTGATGATTTTGATTGTTTGGTATTTAAATAAAATACGTCAATTAGCAATGCGGAAAGAGAGAGTGAATGAATCAATGAATAATAAATAAAAATTAATGATTTATGATGCTTTATTTATCGGTAGGTGGGTATTTATACATTTCAGAATGGGCGCGGGAGTGCGCCCGCAATATATTTTTATTTCGCTTCTGTGCGTGCAGAAATGGTCGATTGAAATATTGCAGACATCGCAAATAATATTGTGGGTAGACAATTTGTTGGCGAAAACGGCGAGACAGCGTGATGCGTTCTCTTTCTACTGTGGAATGTATCGTAAATAGTATTTGTGGGTAAACAATTTCAATGTTTTGGTATGCGACCTTTGGACATATCCAAAGGTCGTTTCGTCGGTCGTTGACCGTGTGTGTTGACAATATTCAGCGACGACAGTAGTTCCTACACAACTCTCAAATGGCTTGAACAATAAGATGACATAAATCGTAGGATATTGTTTTACCTTTATACCCTTAAGATGTTACAGATATGTTTATCCGCTAAACCCAAATTTTATTCTACAATCTCTTATCAATTATTGACTATGCAGTTGAATTTTACGGAAGAACTACTGAGCAAACTTCAACGTCATAAAATATTTAAGTACTTTTTATAGACAACCTATGCAAATAAGATCATGTTATATCTTATCATACATCTCTCAATTAGTTGAATATGAGAAACCGGTGAAATGCTAACGCATTGTCACTTTTACGTAACGTAAAAATAAGCAATTGTTTCTTACACTTGGCACGACGATATAAGAACTGTCATCAACAGTGAAACTTATTTGTGTGGCGTTATGGCAAAAGTTCATATGTCCGTTTCTTGTCATTTTGTCTTTATTCTCCCAATTTATAGAAAATATTTTTCAGCATGTTGTGACAAAACTTGGTGTGTCTGTCATTATCCAAACAAAATATATATTGTTTAGAAAAACTTAAAAAATGCTTATTTGTACTGATTTTAACCGCTTATCGAAGTTAATATTGCTTCTCCTGTAAACTAAGGTAAAACGGACATATGAACTTCTGCCATAACGCCACAGATTTAATATTAAATTAGCCAAATTCCGGTAAGGATGTTATGTTTTAAAAGGCTGTTTATTTATTTTTTTATGAACGTGTCCAAAAAAATAAAGCTTTCTGTTTTGTATTTATTATATCTTAATTTGTAGTTTTATTTAAACTGATTAATTAGTTATGTTAGAATAAATTGCTGAAGCATAACATATTAATCTCGATATTTGAAGAGAAGTTTGTTTGTTAACTTAAGCTCTGCTTCATATTTGCATGTTATCGATCCCAAATATTTCACCCTCCTGCCGTAACTTAGGCGGATAATGAAAACTAGATATTGGAAAACAGGGCCGTATGCACTATTTAATAAAAATCATTAGAAATTTTAATAAAAAAAAAAAAAAAAAAAAAACAGAAACAAATGAGTGACAGTTAATTGTTAATTTGATTCACACTTTTTACAGTTGTTGTTAACGGTAATTAATATAAATATATGTTTTTTAACGTGGCGTAGGGATTATCACATTCATATTTTTCTAATATTTCAACCGATTGGGTTTTCTTATAAAAAATCAGTGCAGTGTGGGGTTTTCAATGAAATTATGCCATTTTATTTTTTGTTGAGTGTTGTTGAATCTCACGAGCGATTGCAATTCGGACTTTTTGTTTGTTTATATGTGAATTTAGTGGGTGTAAGTCAACTGTCTCAGAACAAACGACGATTCGTGAGAGATGACTGATATATAAGTCATTCACAAGCCAAGTGAACCAAGTCCATTCTGGTTAGTTATGAGTAAACTAGGTTCAAATATATTTTGGTGTATATATTATAGTGGTGAACACAAAAATATAAAATAAGTGTTATATTTATTTATTTTATTTCTTTTTACATAAAAAAATGTATGTACATATATTGACTTTGCAAAAGCACTTGACGGAGTAAATCATTATTTTCTTCTGCGAAAGCAAATAAAATAAGGTTTTTACCTAAGATTATTAAAATTATTTTTACTTATTCTAAAATCGTAAACGATTTGTAATTTATGGTATCTTTGCAACTAATATTTTTCTTGTAACTTCAGGTGTTAGTGTTGTGTATTATTTTGCAACTGATATTTTTCTTGTAACTTCAGGTGTTAGTGTTGCGTGTTATTTATTATATATTGCTCGCGAATAATATTAATTCGAAAATGGGAGAAAAAAAGTTTATATCATTAACCCGTACCATTGTGTAGCAAATACCATATATTACTTATTAATACATTAAAAAAGCGTACGTGAGAATTTTTTTAAATATATTATATGAAAGCTTTTTTTTTTATACTCATAAATGCTAAATTGAATGAAAATAGTCTTTACAATGCTAGTGATAAAAATATTTCATTAAAATAAAGAACAGAAATTGACATTAATCAAAATCCGCCCCTGTGCCGACATGATGTTGATGAAAAAAGAGGGGGAAGGGGAATTATGTTAATTTATTAACGAAACTGGAATGCATTAATTTTCAATTTGTAATTATTGCCTTTAGAACATTTTTGTATTCAAATTAGCGAGATATATATTAGCATAATCAATAGACATTTAGTTAAATTCTTCCCTTGCCCCTCATAACCTCAGGTTGCTCTCAAAGTCTTCCAAAACTATGACGTGACAATATCCATTAATTAGGAAACCACAACAGAAAGGTTTCGAAGGGTACTTTATTACACTGTTTAAATTAGGGGTTAACAAACGTTTAAGTCAAGTAACAAGGATGTTTAAAAAAAATCTTAATAAAGTATGTTTTAAAATTAATATTTAGTGTCACTGGTATTTAATAACAAATAGGAAATATTAGGGTATCGGAAAGTAATGTCGTTTTTATGTGATGTCATTTGCGCCCAAAGAGGGTCATATTCGTCAGTGTATGCTGTATGAATTTTGGAAGAGTAACAATGGGCACCAAAAATATTTGTGATGTTTATGCTAATACATTAGATGTTTACAAGTATCAGCGTTGGTTCGACAAATTCTGATTAAGCGATTTCAATCTCTATGATGTCCATTGTTCGGTATGGTCAGTGGAGTTTGACAATGAACTGTTGCGCTTAGTTGTTAAGGCAGATCCTCGTCAGACCATCGACGAATCATTAGAATAATTTAATTGTTCACAGTCTACTGTTCAAGAGTCAACATACAGGGAAGGCCAATAGACAAAGAGTCTGGGTCTCTACCAACTTTCAGCTGAAAATAAAGCCCAACATTCTAAAATGTGCAACTCTTTGCTGAGCCGATAGGAAAAGGAAAAACTTTCTTGTCAAATTGTCACTGGAGGTGAGAAATGGGTTCTATAGGATCTTTCAAATTGAGCGGTTTTTTTTAATAATTTTTTTTAATTCTTGAATAAAACACACAATTTGCTGTGATTTCAAAAACCTTTTTATTGGTCATAAAAGTATAATGTATGTTATTTAAACACAATAAACAATATCCGCCAAATGTCTACCTCTTGCAGCTCCACAGATAACCACTCTTTTGTCAAAAATTTCGATGACATTTTGGCATAATTGCGGTTCTAACTCACCAATAATGCAAATGATTTCGTCCTTCAGCTCAGGAATTGATTGGGGGTCATTTTAATAGATCTAAATGTTTAAGCAACCCCAGATAAAATAGTCCAACGGTGTCAGGTCACATGATTTTGGTGGCCAATTAATATCACCGTTTCCGGAGATTACAATAGATAAAATAATTCTCAATTTTAACGCGTTGTTATATTGTATTCGACTCCATTTTTATAAATGTCACACATTACACTTCTCAAATGTCACAAGACCCAGACAATTTCACGACGCCATCTGCGTTTTATCCAAGAATAAAAAAAAACGCTCAATTTGAAAGACTCTATATATGTAAACATCAAGCGTCAAAAAATAATGGCTATTGCCCAGACGGTAGTTTTTACGCCAAAAATTTGGCCTACACCCCAACTAAGTCTTGCTCTGTGTTCGGTGGAATATTGCAGGCATAGTTGACTTTGAGGTATTAAAACTAGGTCAGACGTAAAAGCAAACCTTATTTGCCAACAATCGGAAGGTCTTAACCAAGCTCTTACCATTGAATATCCTGCGCTGGTCAATAGAAAATGTGTCATTGATTTGTTAAGATCTCTGCAGCACTTTTTTAGCGGAAAAAACTTTTCTAAATATTGATGATGTCAAAATTGGGCTCTCAGAATTTTCCGCATCAAAGAAAACGTCCTTTTATAAATACAATTTTTTAGATGGTGATCCGTGATTGATTAAAAGTATAATTGATTAAAAAATTAAATACTTTGTGTATTTTTTTTAATCTTTTATTAAAAAATTACGTTACCCTTCAATGGGTTAACAGGTAAATTATGAAAAAAAAACTACAATTATGATCAGTTACAAAATAAAAATACATTTAGAAAAAAAATCCCCCGCATCATGCATAATAAGGCAGGGTCGAGAATATTTAGGTAAAATTAAAGCATGGATCACTTTATCGGTTATTATTAATTCAATCAATACAACAAATGGAAAATAAAACTACTGGATAAGAGGCCAGATTTATGAGTTACATATAAGATTCCATCATTTGACTAGGCTGTGCGAGTGTAACTGTTTTTGTACGTGGTAGTATTACCAGCATGTACGATGACGAACAGCGAGTTCCTTGTCTAGTTGAGTGGGTCTAAGCCGAAGAACTACATAATGGACCCGAGCCCAATATAGTCTCCCAGCCATGCCCTTAAATATGTCCAAATCACAAATTCGTACATGTTGAGGTAAACCATAGGTATGAATAAAAAAAATAAGTTATCTCAATTATTTTACAGTATTGATTTTTTTTGCGAAATAATTTTTTTTAAGTAGATGATATATTGTAATTTATTTTTATCAAACACTGTTTATTCCACTTTTTTGTGATGGTGTGACCCTACCGCTTTTAAGGCTTTCACCTCATCTTCAGAAGAGCACAAAAAAGATTGAAGATGAGGGGAAAGCCTTGAAACCGTTAGGGTTATACCGTCACAAAAAAATGGAATAAACAGTGTTATAGATAAAAATAAATTACTATGTCTTTAAACCTCCACAACGTTAATGCATTAACTATAAACAACATAGATGATATATGTTATATGATGTTCACACAGACTATTGATTTATCACATTTTTTTTGTGAAAGATAAAATCTAGCTAGTTTTTTGTCAATCATCTGTTTTTTCTAAACACTAGACATTTTTTTAGTCGTTACAATAGTTTCACCGCTGATACCTCGACAAGATACGGAAGTAAAACAATGCAACCCCTAATAATAATTATTTGGATAGCAAATGAATGAGATTTATTAAATATTTAGTTATATATTATCCTCTTTTAACTATTTCAATCCTAAAATTAATACGTGCAGCATCGTTTAGTGACACCACAAATGAAAAATCGTTTTTCGTATTATGTTCATAATAACATCCTAGTACGTCTCTTTAAAATTGATATATTATATCTAATAGATCTGTTAGGTCCATATATGACAACAGTTTATGATCTAATATTTACATAATCTCAACGTATGTAGAGTTTGAAACACAGCTGTCATGTATCGCAAATTACTTAGTTGGCTGTTCAAGTAGGCACCCAGAAGCGAATAATGTATAAGAGGCAATACATATTGTACATTAAGTATCAAATACTATATATTTAACAAGAAGTCGTTCGTGATCAATCGTTTATCGATCCCTGTAGTAAATTTCATCGTAAAATTCGATATGTAAAAGTGTTTTCTTACAAGTGAGCGTTTATTTTTTATATTCTTTCCATTATATTATATTCATGATATTTTTATGGAAGAACCTTAAGATGCGGGCTCTAGTGCGACTTGAAAAAGGACTACATACCAAAAATTATATGAATTTCAAAATCATTTAAAATTTATGGGTATAAGTAATGACATCGGATCGCAGCTGAATGTCAGGATGTTATATAAATTGGTTGTATATATCGCATATGTTAATATTACACTTTTGTAATAAACAGTTAAACCTGGAAGGCTTTTCACATGTGACCTATTTTGTGACAACAAAAAATACTTTTTAAAAAGCCACGCTGTACCCTTAAATTCCTTATTTAAAAAAACATATTAAAACTTTTATTATTTGTTTGTGTACTGGTGGAAATTTAATGGTTGGTAGCGTATTACTAACTGGAGCACAGGAGGAATATGATAACTGAATCATTACAAATGCACTTAATTGAATCCTTTCAGTCTTTTCACTTTTTTTTTCTATTATGCAGGAGGTTCTGCTTCGAAGCTTTTTTGTAAAGAAGAATAACATCCAGAATTCTTTTTATACTGCTAGGCGATGCCGATCCAGTGTCACTCAGCTGGTTCAATATCTCTTTACCACGCGTGACTGAGTGTTAAGCTATGATATTCATTCTATAAGTTGGTATGTAGAACATAGTGTAATTTCTTGCATGGGTATATTTATTGGGGACATATAAACTTAATGTTACTAGTATCGCGGGATAATTCAAGAAACCTTGAAAAACTTTTAGTAGGAATATCGCAATAGATTCTCGCCTTCTTGTTTCGATACTTCTATAGTTACAAACCGTCAGAAGTTCGACATGATGCGCATGTTTTGGGCAAATGTCCTTTGTTCTGCACTGAAGATCGTTTTTTTGTATTTGTTTTATATTATTCTAATTTTTGAGCTGATGAGGAGCCCAAACTGCAGATGCATATTCTAATTTAGTTCTAATTAGATAGTTATATAAGTTTCGAAGGATATCGAAACCGTTAAATTCTCTTGATATACTCATTATAAAACCGAGTAGTTTGTAACAGTCCGATAACAATAGCGAGACATGGTTAACAAATGTGAGTCCGACATCAAAAGTTACGTCTAAATCTTTGAATTTAGAAACTCTATTTAAAAAACTCTATGCTGTATTGTGTACTGATAGAGGGTTAGTGGAAATGATCGACTAAAGAATATACAGACACATTTATTAACATTGAACAGGATATGATTTTGCTCTGCCCAGGAAACCAGAGAATCTAGGTCCTGTTGTAACCGTGCACAGCAAGAAGTAAATTTATTTTTTTGAAAATATTCAAGTCGTCAGTAAACGATAAACATGTCGAGTGACCTATAGAATTTTGTAAGTCGTCTTTTAATATGAGGAAAAGCAGAGGACCTAAATTAAACTCTTATGGTATACCAGATCTTATGATGAATTTCACAGAAGACTTGTCCTGAACTGTTACATATTGAGATCGTTATTTTAGGTATGATCCAAAAAATACAATTGATCTTTTGCTGAAGCCAAAGTTACGCATTTTTTGGAGCACATATATATACATTAAAGTTGGTAGAAGATCACTGTTTTAGGTTATCATCTTGGCGTGTGTGTGTTATACGTGTGATTCGAGTTTATATTTGCCAAAGATGACCCGATGGAAATTGCCTAAAATATGCTCACCATGTCGAACTTCTCACGGTGTGTAATTATATAAGTCTCGAAACAAGAAGGCAAGAATCCATTGCGATATTCCTACTTAAGGTGTTTAAAGGTTGTTTTGAATGTCCCATCATACAAAAAGTACGTTCTTAATAAATTTAATATGAACAGAGAGTGCAAAAAATCACCTTCTGTTCTACATACCAACTTACAGGACAAATATCATGGCTGAACACTCAGTCACGCATAATATAGAGATATTGAACCAACGAAATGACACTGTGGATATATTCTCGGCACCGCCTAGCAGTATGAGAAGAATCCTGGCTGATATTCTTCCTTATGAATAAGCCAACTAGAAACATGTTATCTTTGTGTAACAGGAGATATTCGTGCTAAGTGGATAAAAAACTTGTTATAGTGCCACGTTGACTATATACTCTATCGCTTCACACCTTTCGATATCTCTCATAACTCGTCCGTCACTAGAAAAAAGTCTATAAAAAAAACAGAACTACTTAACCTGCTGAATTCTTTCATTACTCACTCATATATCGCATTCATTTTTCCTGACATATTTTTCTATCACCATGACTTTGAATTTCTTAACATTCCTTCTCAGAGATTTTTTTTCGGCTCCCTCATACAATATTAGATCATACTTAAATGTATTTAGAAGATGTCGATTGCTACAATATTTAGATAAAAATACATGTTTTGTTATCGATAAAACAAGCTTTTGAATTATTTTCCAAATTTGCACAGTACGAAAGGTTCTTCTTCTACTATCAGAATAGTAAGAAGAGTAATTGTTTGGAGAAAATGTAGCAGGAAGTGACGCATTTTATCAATTGGCAATCGTGGTTTGTCAAGAGCTGGGATAACAATTAATAAGGAAGAAGAAACAACAATAAATCTTGAGAAGGATAAACAAACGAATGACCGGAAAGCTCCACCTCTTCTTCAATTCAAAGCTTTTCTTGATTGGTATACATTATTCTTCTTCTCAAATTGTTTTTTTACTTAATAAATTCAATACAAATCTTAAGTTGGGTACAAATTTTAATGAAAATTAAGCTTTTAAAATTTCCTCGGTGAATTTGTTATTTATAAAAACATATGTAATCTCAGAATTATTTGACATTTAAATGTGAAAAACATCTAATCTATTTTGTTTTACAAAATCGTTCTCATTTTTACAGTTTGACAGTGGGTTTTCTTAATTTTAGTGTTTCAATTCAATTTTTAAATTATCCTCATAATTTTATTCTGAATATCTAGAAGTTTCATTGAGTTTCATACCTGAAGCTGCAAAAAAACACTCGAAACGTGACCATGAAAAAAAAATAGTAAATAAATTCTACTTACACGATTTTACACAAAAGACAAATTTTGGGTTTTGCCAGGCGAACATTCTGTGTCTGATGAAGAGTTAGGTAAAAAAGCTCGAAACACGATTTGCGGTAGGTTATGTTTTACTGTATACATACATACCATCACGCCATTTCCGCCATGTCAGGATTGACAAAGAGGGTAGTGCACCAGACTTTTCGATCTTAACACACGTCTTTAATCTATTCTACATTCAAACACTTCCCCATACTATTTCTACGATTTCTCTCACTTTCATGTTTCCTTATTTTAAAATATCATTAATTTGACCCAACCGCGTTAACACGGTTTTTACTTTAATATGCACAGTGTATTTGTTTTGTTAATATTTCTTAATTCATTCGTTCTACATATTCGAAAAATCTCAAAGTGTTCTTCTTCATATATCTCAACACATTAGCCTTAATATCAAATTCATCCCTTATCACCTCATTCTGTCTTTTGTCATGAATTGTCACGCTATGTATTATTTTCAGTACATACATTTCCACACCATATTGTCAGCTCTTTCGTCTTTTTTACGTCCATAATTCACCCCAGTGCGTTCTTAAATACTGTAGACAATCATCTTGGCCGATTTCAGTAGTGTTTGGTTCGAATATATATTTTTTTAGTGCCCCATTGCTCACTTTCCTATCGCTACACGCCCTTTGATATATATCATAACTCTTCCATCATTTAAGAAATTATAACCTTAAAAGCACAACTCCTCAACTTATTCTAATTTTAATTTTTTCCCTCCACATGTCGCGTAAACATTTTCTTTTATATTTTACGATATTCATCTTCAGTGAGATACAGGCAAAAGCCTAGTTTTCTGGGGACACGATAAATGAAAGGCAACAAACCCAGATCCATTAAAAGTGTGTGTTCAAATTAAACTACCTGTTGTTTTTTCGCAAATAATATATAATATTTTTATTGTCATGTGTAAAATAAATAAATAAAAAAATATTTAAAATTCTTAGATCTTTCTGCTCGCCTACATCATACTTATTAAACTATATTATTTCCCACAAATCGCCCATATTCCCATTTGACATTTGTATTCCTCGCATTGACTTCTAGTAATTTAACACATAAATCTATACATTATTAATAGTTAAGGCATTAACATTGTGGAGGTAAAAAAACATTGTAATTTGTTTTATCAAACACTGTTTATTCCACTTTATGTAACGGAATAACCCTACCGGTTTCAAGGTTTAGTTTTGTTTGTGGTCCCCTGATGCTGAGACGAAAACCTTGAAATCGGTAGGATTATACCGTTACATAAAGTGGAATAAACAGTGTTAGATGAAACAAATCACATAAATCTATGTTAATATCAAACAACAAGGGTGACATAACGCATACTTCCTTTACCCCTTTTGAAATTTAAATCAGCCAGTCAAGGTACCGTTAACTCTTAAATTTTCTTTTACTTTCGTTATACAAAGACGCAATATCATTTATTGATTTACATTGAACAGTAGAATACATAATTTTTAAAGTATTTTTTTTCACAAATATTATTTCGGAGTTTCACAAAGTAAATCCTATAAGAATAATAAAACGACTTCTGCCACTGAAAGAAAATATGTAGATAAAATCTATCTCGTTTTTTTTAGTTTCGGAGTCAGCTCTATCTATATTTGAAGACATCTCTTAGCTCTTTCCTAGTTTCAAAGTTGTTCAGTTTCCTAATTATTCACGACCATAGCTCGTCTTCTTTGATAATAATGGTTCTGAAGCTTTATGGAGTGGCTTCGTAGACGAGACACGAAGGGCACAATATTAATAACTTCAATGAATACGACCTTTAGTTTATTTTAAAACCTCTTTAAGATTTTTAACTTGTTACAGGATACAAAAAGAACCTTTATTTTAGATTAATTCCTCTCTTCTACTCTTTTAAGTTTGTGAATAAGTACGATTTATGTCACGTGTTTTAAAGTAATGTCCGAATATTAATTGGAAGTATTTTCCAGTGTATTTTTTTCTATCTTCTGAAGACTGAAAGATTAAAAAAAAACATTTTTGAAAGAAAAATCATTTAGTTTCTCTATATACTCGTCGATAATTCAATAATTGTGTACCTTTTGGATTTCTCCAAAGATTCTGTCCATGTGTTGAAAGCATTTTTGATGTGTAAAAAACAAACCAAAAAGAACTCCACATGTTTTAATACGTAGGTCTTATATATGGGTACTGAATGTTAAATACATGGGTGGCGTGTGCAGCTTAGGAATTACTTGAAGCCACTCCTTTTTAAAAAGTCTTGTAAGGGTTTATGATTATATATGAACTCTACACTGATACCTACACTTCACCTAAAACCGGATGCGTTCATATCTTATGTCAAAAAATCTACAAAGGTTCTTTTAATTAATTTTCCTTTGTTATGTTGTTTATAGTTAAGGCATTAACGTTGTGGAGGTTTAAAGACATTGAAATTTATTTTTATTAAACATTGTTTATTCCACTTTTTTGTAACGGTATAACCTTACCGGTTTCAAGGTTTTCACCTCATCTGAGTCTTGTTTGTGCTCCCCTGAAGATGAGGTGAAAGCTTTGAAACCGGTAGGGTTATACCGTTACAAAAAAGTGGAATAAACAGTGTTGGATAAAAATAAATAACAATAATTTTCCTTTGATAAATATTCTGCGGTTTTCTTACCAAATATGTTTTTATGAACTTGTGAATATGCGGAAAAGATTATTATCAAATAAATGCCTTCGTATTCTTACACTCAACTTGTTTTTTTTTTTGTTAAATTTTAATCTGGCAATAAAAATAAGCTCTTATCTCGAGGAAGAGCGCCCGCGTTGTATACATTTTATTTTATCATTATTATTAAAAATACTAAAGGCTTCGCAAGATTTAAAATAATTACACTTTAATTAGAAAAAAAGACAATAATTTAAATAAGTATAATAATTTTATTAAATTTCGACGTACGAGTACTTTAACAGTTCTATTGTTTTCGTATATGCGTTTATGTTTATTTTTAGAAAAAAGATAACCAAAGTCATATGTATCATCACACCCGTGAAAATTAGGTGGAAAAATAAGAGAAGTAATGAATTAGAAACCGGTGACTTTCTGCACGCGTTTATGCACGTCACGCAACGAACATGTTTTTTTTACGAAAGCTAATATTTGAAATAATTTCATAACTTCGTATTTTGATAAGTAACGTTTATTTTTTCAAAAGAGCCATATTTTGAAAATAAGTCATTTGATTAATATATTATGTATTTCACAAAAAAAAATTTATAGGCATAAAATGTTAAAGTATCTTTATTAAATTTTCTCTGAAAACAATACATAACCCAACAATAAAAACAAATTGAAATCGAATATGGAGTCAACTGTTCGATTCTAATCTATTTACCCTCGCGAATTGATAAAGTAAAATGATTGACAATAGACGCAGATGAATAACGAAATAAACAATACCAACTCTCTAATATAACCTTGAGATCTCCCCGGTCAATAGCGGTAGGGTTGGGCGAACAGGGGGACAAGAAAAACATTATTTCTTTCCTTCTGCCATACTGGGACCTTAAAAACACAATGTCAAGAGCACGGCCAACGCGATTCCAAGGATCATACCCCCAGGGTATTAATTATCCGGTGACATTAAGGATATCGTAAAAAGAGACGTTTTTCCTTTGCATGAGATTTTTTTTGGGATATACGATCCAGTGGTGTTAAGAAAATTAAGTGTAAGTAGATTATTTGCTATATTTGGAATATGTAAGTGGAGTGTTTGCAGATATCACACTCAGATTTGATGATTTTTTTAAGCTAAAAGAGATATGTACGATAAGTAACATACATACTCGTATGTGTCGCAAAATGGGATATTGGAGTGTTTAACAGTGAGATATACGAGTACATATATCTAAATACCAGACGGAAAATAATTGACGAATTCCAATAAATAGAAGTAAATATGACAGTAGAGTACATCTTTAATAAATAAACTTTTGAGATAAAAAGTAAAAAATATATTAAAATAATTAAAAAGGTTTTTTTTTGTATATGTAAAAATAAATAAATAACACACTTATTTTATGTTTTTGAGTTCACCACTAGTTTATTTGAGTTCACTAAATAAGTGAGTTTATAATCTTGATAAAGATTTCATTGAAATCTGTGACATTATAAAATCCCATTTACATAACACTGTTATTCAATGTGATTTAAGAATATTTCAATTTTATAATATGTACCATAAAACACAGCTAAATTCGATTTTTCATGATACCTAAGACAATGACTTTTCTGGTCTAATTGGTAAAGCGCATCTCTTTTAAACTTTGTTGTGGGTTAATTTTCTACTAACACCCGATATTCTGAAATGAGGTTTGATTAAAGGCAAATACCGCCACTTGTCCACTAACCCACCAGATTAGTGAGCAAGTGGCGAGATTTGCCTTCAGTCGAATAATAACGATAATATAACATCGAAATTGTTATTTTTAAAAATAAACATTTGAACATTTCTAAAAAAGGTTTTTTCGTTCATTTAAGAATCTGTTTTATAAAAAAAATTAGGAATCTAATAAAACACTTAAACTTCAAAGAAACCATATGGAATCTTTCGTGGTTAGCTTATTTAAATGTTCAAAAAGTGTTAACTCATTAGATATTATTCATGCGTAGGATATATTTCCAGGAGAAGTTTAAATGAATGTGAACAGGAAATTCCTCAGAGTGGAGCAACAACGCTGAACACCTACCACTTGACTGATGAAATCCATTCAACATGTGAGTGACGTGGGAGCTGAGTTGGGGGTGATAAAGGGGTTCCGGGGAACCCTTCCTCGTATCCTTGTGCTTTGAAAGGGTGTCTACCCTTAAGCCTTGTTTTCACAATTGTCAACTTTAGTATGTTTGATATATATATTTATCGATGATGGTTAATTTCATGATTTTCGTAATTCATAGGTAGGCATTATACGTGTTTAAGATATGCCGTTGAATTAATATACGCTTTTTGTTTTATTTTTGGGTCCATTGGAAATTAAATCAGAAGTCACCAGGTGGAAGACCAGTATCTTATAAAGTACACTATAAAAGTCTAAAACTATGAAAAAGTATGATCATAATCGATTTTATTAAAGAAGTGTGACTTCATTAATTTTAATGCCCTATGCTACCGGTTCCCAAACTTTTTTACTGGCGGACCCTTTGGCATCAGTTGTAACTTCTTTTAATATAAATTACCTCTCTAAGTATTTACTTCGTTAATTGAGTTTCCAAAATTAAATAAATATAAGAGTACACACTTTCAATTTTATGAACAATAAAACCTTTTACCCGCTACACACTACTCTAAGATGGTATCTCTCTCGCTGCCCCCTTCACCTGCTGGTGCACAGCTTGCTTGTTAATTGGTAAATCCTACCAACATCCACTTAAATCTTAAAGCTTAATCTTAAAATTCAGGCCACTAGAAGGAAAAAAATATGTATTCAAGCTTGTTGTGTGCGTGATAAAGATACTTTCTAATATAACTGAATTAATTTCTGAAAAAAAATGCGGATCTCTTGGAACACCCTTGCGGGGATCTCTGGTACTCGGCAAACCCTAGTTTGGAAACCACTTCTCTATGATTATTTACATTTGAAAAACACAATTTTATGACTCAAATAATTTTGCTAAGTAATTTTTTATGGTGTTCAAACGAAAATCGTTGTTTGACTAAATATTAAAACTAATTAATTTAATTTTAATTACTTGAAATAAACTAAGAATTGAAAACATTTTTAATCGGTATATTTTCTTAATTCAGAAATATTTACTGATCCTTTGACAATATTTTAATTCGAAATTACAAAATAAAAAAAAAACTATTGAATTTTTGTTGAAACCTTGAAAACAAGTCTTTATACCAGACTGTGCCTTCAGGTTTATGGAAAAACGATAAAGCGTTGGTTTCGGTTGTAAATTTGACTTCGCTTCTTTTCATTTTGACTATCGGAGCAACTCCTTTGTAACACAAAGCAAAGCATGAGTATGGACCACTGTGCGTGAATATTTGTCAGTGTGGTGTTATTTACGAAGGGTGAAAGGGATTCACCTCTTTAAGAAAGATTGTCGTTTTTTATTGTTTAAGGCAGGGTGAGAAAAATACGGCAAAGAAAATACAAAATATACTCGTATGGTGGCGATGGATTTAGGTAATACTTTTTAATAATAATAATAAAAATACAATTCAAAGAGCTCTGTTTAATGAGCAGACTCTACTCAAGGGCGCTCTCACTCAAACCTACTATTATTAACAGATAAAAAATATTACAAAATCAATGTACTTGTATATTCTCGTTAGTTAATTATAAGGGTAGGAATTTCCTACATCTGAATCATGAACATTAGATTAGGAACTTTCCTACATCTCCGTACATTGTAATAAACAATTTGGGCAATCAAGCCGTAAAAAACTAATCAAGGGGAGATGATTCTACAAAGAAACCTTAGTAAATATTTCAATATTTTATGGTTGTTTGCTTCACATACATGTTATTAGTAAATTTATTTATTGTATTACCTGTAAACATTATTTCAAAATCATTGCTTTCATATTGTTGTATTGTAAGACAACGGTATTTTTATGGTCCTCGCATTATCACTATATATTATATGATCGGGTGGCCCCTGCACGCGATAAACGCGTGACGTATAGGGTGACGGAATAAACGGTTGGATCGAGGTGCTTAGGATGTGTGATAAGCTATATATATATATATATATATATATATATATATATATATATATATATATATATATATATATATATATATATATATATATATATATATATATATATATATATATATATATATATATATATATATATATATATATATATATATATATATATATATATATATATATATATATATATATATATATATATATATATATATATATATATATATATATATATATATATATATATATATATATATATATATATATATATATATATATATATATATATATATATATATATATATATATATATATATATATATATATATATATATATATATATATATATATATATATATATATATATATATATATATATATATATATATATAAAGGACGCAAAATGATAAAAATATTTTTTTTGTCTGAAACGCTATACTGTGTTTTATTTCTACAAAGTTCTATTGGTCAATAAGGAGTTCATCCAACTCTTCATTGATACTCATTAAAGTCGCGCCGGAATTTCTGAGGCTTGAGCGGTAGCCATCCACCTATTCTACAGTTTTTGTACCAAGCTGAATAACGCATTCAGCTTCAGGTGAAGTGTAGTGTATGTGTGGTGTGGTTATCGTCATCACCATCTCTGTAATTAAGGGCATTCGAGAACTTAAACTACATGAACCACCACTTTTCAGGCTTCACAAGGTTTCTTAGCCCTTTGTCTCACTATCGTGCTATTGAATCCTTGACTATCCAAATGGTCTCCAGAGTTTTTATTTTAATCCCGCATTTTTTACATTGCTTATCATTTTTCGTGGTATTTTTTATAGCCATCTATAAAATATTAAAAAGTCAACCAGAAGAAGACCAATTGAGACCCTTTTTTTTTGGATATCAAAAGGACATGTAAAAAAATGTATGTAAGTTATCAATGGGTTCGAGAAGGAGGTAGGTCAAATAAAAAATGGAATGGTATTTTATAGTTGGAGAATTAATAACTAAGAGAAATGTAAGAAGCAATAGAAACAGTAGTGCATGTATGACGCTATATGATATATGAGAATATATCGTCATACATGCATTGCTGTTTCTGTTGATTGTGTGGATAGGAAGATCTATATTTTAAGCTTACTTTTAAAGTTATATGATAAGATAATTCAATCTTAAACTTCGGGTTCGAAGATAAACATTGCACCAGTAATCTAGCCGGAAATATTTGACATTTTCAGACTTTTACAATCAAATAAAGATCTTTTAGTCATAGATATACGGATAATGGGGTGAATCTTCGACATATTTGACTAGCGCGGTGAAAAATGGTACTGGGATATTTGTGAATATTGCTCTTTGAGCTTCGGAGTGAAGAGACATACTCGTATATGTTAGTTGAGTCAAAGAGTCGCCAAGAACGCTTGTACTGGTACTCATTCAGAAAAAGTTTGATATACAGTTTAACATGCGTCTTCGATCCCCAGGATTATTGACAATCATGTACGTTTAAATGTTTATTACATTAACGAAAAAAAATTCACAGGGGATAGATACTAAAGGGATATATTTTTTCTATGGCATTAAATTAACACTCCTTATTTTATATAAAGTAAAAAAGTACCTATATATATAACAAAACTCAATTGAATGAGAATTTAATAGTCCATTTTGAGTGCATTGTTTTTGAAAAACCGGGGTTGTTTACCTATTTTTGATAATTTCATTGTAATTGTTAAGGATGAGAATTGTCCATCTCAATAGGATACGAGTATATGCCAGTTAACCAATAAAAGGGGTTATTTACCTGTTTTTGTAAATTTTACTGTAATTGTTTACGATGAGAATAGTCTACGTATATTATATTGGCAAAATTTATCAAAAAAACTTTTATTTTTGATAATTTTGTTGTAATTGTTAAGGATGAGAATAGTCTATATGTATTCTATTGGCAAAATTTATCAAAAACACATTTTTTTTATAATTTGGTTGTAATTGTTAACGATGAGAATAGTCATTTCAATAACAAAGTTAACCAACGTAAGGATATTTTTACCTATTTTGATAATTTAATTGTAATTGTAAGTGATGAGAATGGTCCCTTGCAATGCTATAATTTACCAACAAATGGCTTTGTTCACCTGTTATTGAAAATGTTATTATAATTGTTAACAATGAGAATTGCCCATTTCAATGGCTAGTTTGCCAAGAAAAGGTTTTGTTTTCCTGTTTTGATAGTTTTATTGTAATCGTTAAGGATCATTATTAGGTGTTAACATAAGTTGTGTCCATTTTTTTCCAAATTTAAAAATGAGCACCAAAAGTAACACAAAATGGTTAAGGTTACACGTCATTCGATAGAAAACTTTCTGTTCTACAAGATATTGTGTATGCTTTTACGTTACATATATTATTTTATTCGATTACATGCCTTCAAAATGAAATGTCAAGTAGACGAAATTGAGCATTTTCGACACTTCCTTCCGTTCGCGTTCAATCGAGGGAATAAAGCTGCCAAAGCTGTTCGCGATATTATTTGCGAAGTGTACGGTGAAGATGCTATGAATGCAAGGACAGCTCGTTGATGGTTTTTACGTTTCAAAGACGGTAATTTCGACCTGAAAGACATGGAGCGTTCCGGACGACCAATAGACTTCTATAAGGACCGCTTAAACCATATTATTCATGAAGATCCACTTCAAACATTTATCAACACCATTTTAAAACCATTTTTTCGTCCCCTGTAATGATGCGTTAAATGAACCTTTGCTTGTAGCTCGGTGACGCGCGAGCAACCAGCAGAAATTGTCGAACGTTGATTTTTGTTGTTTTCACTCAAAATATGTGGAATCCAAGCGCTGAACTTCTGGACTTTTCCCATTAATTTAAGATAGCAGTATACAGTCATGTGACTACAATTCAACTTAAAATAAATTGATATGTAGGAAAATAAGATTAAATAAATTCATATTATAACATATAATTAAGATTAGTTAAGTAATAAATTTGTATATAGGTATAGCCTTGACAAATGTTTTTATAATAATTTACTTGTTTAATAAAAAAAAAAAAAAAAACAATTCAACTGCTCAATCAATTCTACGGTGGTTTGAAGGGGGTCTACAAGAATAATATGGTTTAAGCGGTCCTCGTCGAAGTCCACTGGTCGTCCGGAACGCTCCATATCTTTCAGGTCGAAATTACCATCTTTGAAACGCAAAAACCATCAACGAGCTGTCTTTTAATTTTTTAATTCATAGCATCTTCACCGTACACTTCGCAAATACCGCGAGCAGCTTTGGCAGCTTTATTCCCTCGATTGAACGAGGAACAGAAGAAAGTGTCGAAAATGCTCACTTTCGTGTACTTGACATTCCATTTTGAAGGCTTGTAATCGAATAAAATAATATATGTAACGTAAAAGCAAACACAATATCTTGTAGAGCAAGAAATTTTCTTTCGAATGACGTATAACCTTTACCATTTTGTTATACTTTTGGTGCTCATTTTAAAATTGAAAAAAAAACGGACACAACTTATGTTAACACCCAATACATGCGTCACCGACGGATCGGCTCCAATATAGCAATGCCATTCCAATAGATCGGCGTATTAGGGTATAAGAGTAAATAAGGATAAATTATTCTGAAAAACACACAGGAAAGAAAAAAAATATGCTTTTGTAGAATATATTTTGTCATTATTACTCACTATCGTTTCCAATTTGATGCTGATAAGTGTTTTTTTTTTTTTCGAAATTGTTTATGTGCTAAAATCACAAAGCGAGAAAACAACTTGAGTTAGTATTTCACGTTATATCGCTGATAAATCAACGCCCTGAACTGAGTTGCCTGTTTACACCCCCATAAAGCTTTTGTGATTACGTATTTTTGTTGTTTCCATACTTTGTTCGTATCCAAGAGGATTTATGGGAGGAATTCACTAGATCAGACATGACTTAATGTTTGGAAATGAGAATTAATTTTTTTCGGCCAGAATATATTTTAATAATTTCTACAGCCGTTGGTGCAGAAAATTAATGTATCACATATATTTTGTCTTGAATAGAGAAATCCTGAACTCCCTGAGCTTCCTGAATAGTTGAGCTAATCTAATGGAGATTTCTGCGACACTTTTATTGCAGGGAATATGGATTTTATCCATGGCTTTATCCCACATTTTTATGGCTATGCTTGGCTTTTACATCTTGAGTGTTAAAAGAGATCTATACACCTGTTTGAATTTTACTGTACCTATACAAATTACTAACAGAAATAAAAGTGAGTCATTTGATGAACGACACATTGTCGTTTAATGTTCCTGACAATTATTTACACCATTGTGAATTAATATTGTTTTCGGACATTAGAGCGTTTCTATTCGTACAAGGAATGACCTAGTTAAATGAATTTTTTGATACTGATACCTTTCATATCTCGGTGAGTACATCGAGGACTAAGCTTCTCAATAATCTGTGTTGGCACTAACTGTAACTGAGTTACTATAGTGGCAAGCATGAGTAATCACGGTTCCTGTTATAATTTTTAGACTTTATTATTTTTATAATAGTACAAGACTAAAACAATAAACAATAAAAGTCTAAAACCAATAAGTCTAAAACAATCAAAGTCTAACACTTTTAGAATTTCAACTGTGTAGTTTTATTTGTATTAAGGTTGAATTACATTGAAGTATAATATTAACAGTATTATAATAACGATGATGTTAATATCTTAGTGGCTTTAAGAATAATGATCGGTGCTTCAGATATGACGTCCTATTTAAAGCAAAGATAACCATACGCGCGACCCCTCAACAGATTAGAAAGGAATGTTTCGGGTATGTTATCTTTGCCCTTAAGGTCAAATCGATATCAGGCGATTTATCTCGTTCGCAGTTTTCTTCCATTTAGTGATACCGAACCTTTATTGAATTTGGATAGATAACCGCCAACAAGATAATAAATTTAAACATAATACATTGAGTTAAGTTGATATACATGTGATTACACTAATATTTATAGGTTCTAGATTACATACTATAGTATAGAGATATGGTTAGCATCGATAAGCTTAACATTGGTTTGCACGATAACTTATAATATTTATTTGAATGTGGATAAGAACATCGATAAGATAGCATTGGTTTTGGTGATTACTTAATATTTGTTGTATACGATAAGATTAGCATATCAACATTGGTAGAGATACATTTCATAAAACAGGAAAGCCCGACGAGCAGACGACCATAAACAAAATCACATACACAAAGTCACATAGGGAATAAACACCAAATCGAAAGGCTAGAGTAACGGGCATCTTACTACGACTGCTCAGGCGTAAGGTGATTGCCGGGTGGGACCAATTAGTCGAACGAGTCAATTATAAACGCTTTTCCATCTATCCCGCATACTGACCACCCAATTAGATAAAATGACACCACCACCGAGGAATTTAATTTGACGCGAGATAGTTCATGTTGGATATACTCGTATGTTATTAACATCGTGAGAATAATATTGTGCGCAATGAGCAAGGTGACTCACATTTGTTATATTACCCCCCTATTTGTAAAATTACTACCCCCACGTGAAGAGGAAACACACGTCTAGTACGTGCGAGTCTTGTTACCAGACGAACTCTTTGATCAAACTGGCACCCTGGGAAACTGGGAACTAAGAAAAAACTCCCAGTTGAAAATACTCGTATCATATAAACGTTATACTCGTATATAAAAAAATAATGAACTTATACTAAAGTCAACGAATTAACATACGAGTTAACATAGTATATCAAAACATTTCATAGGTACCTAATTGATTTTTATTAGCGTGTTTTTTGACACATTTTTGCTTATTTATTTACTAAGACACTTGGTTATAAAGCATAAAAAATGCGAGTTTACTGTTACGTGGCAATACATTCCAACTAATTTGACAGGAGTTATACAAATTTATGCTAACTGCAGGGGTTTTACGTTTATGAAAAAAGACTTAAACATACTTGTGATAGAAACAAACGTATGTAATGTTGAATTACAAAATATTTGTAAATATTGCCAAAGACTGGGAAAGAAAGAAACACGTTTCGTCTTTGAAGAGAATTGTTACATTTTTAAGTCGCTTTTTGAAAGAATCCAACGAGGGTGAGACTCCTTAAGGGTGCTTTAATTCGAGAATCGCACCCACTCTTATTGAAAGATAAGAAATATCACACAAAAATTAAACAATTAAAGAGTAAGGATACATACGAAGGTGGCGGATGCGACCATATAATTGGGTGTACCCTCCCCCCAATTTGAATGTCTCAGTCGCATCAATGATAATAGGGACTCAAATAAAAAGGAAACACATTATTTTTTAAAAATATATATTAACAGGGTAAATAATTTAGAAACGACTCTTGTCTAATCTATTTCTGATTTTCGAACATCAACGCAATTAGCAAGCAAAGTTTATCAATTATTTAATATTGTTTAAACCGCATAATTGTTTGCTTTAGTGTTCTTCACTTTACAAACTTTAGTCAAGTTTGGAAATAAATGGCACAAGGGGTGAGCTATTTACTACGGAATATATTAGGGCCGACTCATAACTATATTAAATATGTTAGTTGCACACAAATAGCCAACTCTAAATACGACACACAGTTTACATATATCCAAGCGATATTTTGTTCTTGATTTTTTCGTGAGTTTTCTTTTGTTTTTCATTCGTTCAATATATTGGTTCAACTTCAAAGTGTATTCTTCTTAATTCATCTTAAATATATTTATCCTTTTAAAACTATCATATCCTCAAGATTCCCAGGACAGATAGTATTAAACATTTGGAAGTCCATTTTCGTATTATATATAAGGACCGGGAACAAGTAACAGTGTCTCAGTAACATTACGAGGGGCAAAGGGGTAAATTATAACACGATTGATCATTCTGGAAAAAATAAATGGCAAATGAGGCAAAAGAAAACTTCACATATCTTGGATTAAGAACTTGCGGGCATGGTTAGGGTGTAGTTCAACTTAGTAATTCTGGACAGAAGTGAACAGTAATACATAAAACATTATACTTAAGTGTAATAATTATGTGTATTACTACAAATGTGTAACAATCATGCTCGGTATCCCACGGTGGAGCTTTTCAGAGAGTATCAGGTCCTGAACATAGCCAATTTACATCTCAAATCCATTCTCTGGCACTACCATCGAGAGGAAGGGAAGATGCAGACTCAGCAGACACACATGACACGCATGGCAACTAATTAAATGTTCACCATCCCTAGAGTTAAAACCTCTTTTGCCCAAAGGCAATATGCTTATTTGGCTCACATTACATACAATGGCGTCCCGACTTCAATAAAGGTAAAGGTAGGAAAACCATTTAGACAGTCGATCGGAGCGTGGTGGTTATTGCGACAGGATTTTGAGTACTTGGGCTTTCAGGATGAATGACGAGTGGAAGAGATTTGTATGAGCTCGTGAGTGTGGGTTTCTTCTTGTTGTTTTAATTTTGGTTGTTTTTGTATTTGTGTTTCTGTGTATTTTTTGTTTTAATTAAAATTTTTGTTCTTATGATTTTGTGCGGTATATTGTGGGATGAATATTTTTGGTCTTTCTGGAGTGATGATGTGTGAGGATTTGAATTTCGCAAGATGTTTCCAGTTGTAGTTAAGTGGCACTGTTTGTCAGGTTGATGAGAGCGTGCAACGGGGTTTTGTTTTTGTGTAATCAAAAATCGGAAAGAAGTATCGATTTATTTTTTTCATGCTAAATATCCTCAGTGAGATACAGGCAAAAGCTTAGTTTACTGGGGATACGACAAATGAAAGGCAACAAACCCAGATACATTAAAATTGTATGAACAAATCCAATAACTTGTTGTTTTTTCGCAAATTGTGTATATTTCTTGTCATGTGTAATAATAAATACCTTAATAAAAATAAATAAAAAATGAATAAAATCACATTTCTGAAGATTTGCAAAGGTCTCTTTCTAGTTAGTCCTCTTTGGTAAGTTTCCTGCTGTTTTTCTTAACATATGCAGATGTGAGGTAGAACCTTATACAGGTGTGAGGTAGTTAGTACCTTATACAGCCTTCCTTTTCATATCTTAACGCTTATTTTATCTATATATTTATTTTGTAATATTTTTAATATACGGTGGCGAAAAGCCCTTTGTAAATTGTCCTTTTTTAATTGCAACGAATGCTTTGATGCTGGTTAACCTCCAATAGTAGACGGTATCTCGAAGAGAAGAGAAAAAAAATATTATGAAATCTTTACACACTACCTTAAATACGAAACAAAAACAGGTTGATTTGATATTAAGCCACAAATGGAAAGGATCAAAGGATGAATTCTTGAAAGTGTTAATAAATGATAACATTATTTATTCATATTCTACCCCTTTTAGTGATTTACATCACTGCGAGTGAGCTTATGGTGGACTAATTCGATAGTAAATTACGTCCAAATGTTTTATGAAAATAAATTCACTAGAAATTTTTAATCTCATAAACGTTTGAGAGCGTGGATTTAATGATGATTCAAAAATAAAAACCTTGAAAATTTAAATTATAATATTTAAATATCTTTAACTGAGACGTTCATTCTGAGAATCACAATGGATTTCGTTCAGTTCTAAAACACAAAAAAAAGAGTCATATGCTACTTTACTTCATTTTAGACATATTCGGTTGAAAATATGATAGTAAATTTATTCTAACTTAATTGACTAATTAATGTTTATCTTTTTACGTCTAAGATTAACTTTTTTTAAATTCAATACTTCTTAAAACTAATATTTAAATCCGGATGCTTTAAGTATATTTAATGCGTTGTGGCATTTCATGGAATATTTTGAAACTTTTGTGATACTCGTACATAATATTTAGACTTTTTGTAATTTTTTTTTAGAAGCCAAAAGGCATTGCCTTCTTTTGGAGTAATTATATGATCTCTTCACCATTTCGGATATGCTCGTACTTTAACAACAAATTACTTTAAAATGCTTACCTATTTAAATAGTTACTTAAAAATATAGGCATTAACATTTAAAAAAATTATTGATACGCCTGCAGGTATATACGAGTATATAGAATATATAATTTACAAAACACATACTTAATTCTAGAACAAGTTATTTTATTTTTGTAAGCACAAGATATTTTATTTTTTTTACTGAAGGCTTCTTACTTGTCAGTATCTGAAAAAAAAACTAAATAAATAGTAGAAAATAACTATTTTGTGTACACACGTAACCAAATTGGCAAGAAGATGGTCTTTCACACGGGGATTTTAGGTTCATTTACCGATAAACCCAAAAGAAAGGGTACCAATCAGGTTAAATAAATCCTTTGGTAACAATATTTGCACACGTTAGACATATGCCAGTTTTGTTGTCCGTCGACGTACGGCAGTATTTGCACTACGTGCGGTGGCAAACTGTGAGGTACTTGCCTACTCCAGCGGTTCTTAATTTGAACACTCAATTACTCAGGCCGACTACTTTACGCGTTTGCGAGAGGATTAAAATTGAACCATTTTGTTCATAATTTTTTTTTTTTCATAAGTGGTACCAGCCCTAATGTCGGTATTGAGGGTGGAATGTAAATTGAAAGCGTCTTAAGAGGAGACGAAGAACTTGTGATGGAAGTCGTTGTTATTCATTTTGTAGGGGAAACGGTCTCAAATATGTTATGTATCTTGGAGATAAGTGGGTGAGAGGCATTTATGTATTTTCGTAAGTTTGTCCTCACCCTCAAAATGCCGTTTACCTCACACAAGATCGGGAATAGTCACATTGAAAACAATACCAAACGTTTCTTGTGAACGGAGCGGATAAGTGATTTGATAAATCAACATAAAAACAAAGTTTGGTCGTTTAGAAGGGCGTTACGTCATAAAGAAAATCTTGTGTTTTTATTGAGTTAATCTTTTTTAGTTAAACTTTCTCAGAAGGGGCTACGAGTATACGGGTTAAACTTTTCAAAAAGCTTTTTCAAGTGACATTTATCTTAATTATATTAAAATTTTACGATGGCATCTTTGGAATAAATTCAATGATCATATATTGAATTTCGTTAAAATCATGCATAAACTGTCGAAAAATGCTTTATAACAAACAGTACACTAAATTTGTTTTGTTTCTATTTTAAAGCTGATTTTCCGGGCCACGTCGGTAAATGAATGTATTTCTCGCAATATATAGACAAGGTCATTTCACATTTTTCGTTTAATTTAAAAAAAGTTGAAACTCGAAAATAAAAACACATTAGCTTTTTTTTAAACAAAGTAATTAATTATACAAAAATTTGTGAAGGCTATACCTACATACAAATTTATTTCTTAACTAATCTTATTTATATAGGAAAAGGTAGGAAAACCATTTAGACAGTCGATCGGAGCGTGGTTGTTGTTGCGACAGGATTTTGAGTACTTGGACTTTCAGGATGAATGACGAGTGGAAATGATTTATGTGAGCTCGTGAGTGTGTAGTTTTTTTCTTGTGGTTTTAATTTTGGTTGTTTTTGTATTTGTGTTTCTGTGTATTTTTTTTTGTTTTATCTTTGTTTTAATTTTGATTTTTATTTTTGTTCTTATGATTGTGTGCGGTATATTGTGGGATGCATATTTTTGGTCTTTCTGGAGTGATGATGTGTGAGGAGATGAATTTCGCAAGATGTTTCCAGTTGTAGTTGAGTGTCACTGTTTGTCAGCTTAATGAGAGCGTGCAACGGGGCTTTGTTTTTATGTAATCAAAAATCGGAAAGAAGTATCGATTTATTTTTTCATGCTAAATATCCTCAGTGAGATACAGGCAAAAGCCTAGTTTACTGGGGATACGACAAATGAAAGGCAACAAACCCAGATCCATTAAAATTGTATGTACAAATCAAATTACCAGTTGTTTTTTTGCAAATTGTGTATATTTCTTGTCATGTGTAATAATAAATAAATAAAATATATTATAATTTTTGAACATACATAATCTTATTTTCCTACACGTCATTTTATTTTTATTTTTTTATTATCTTAATATATGATTTCTTAGAAAAAATCAACACCTACATACTACTCATAACTAGATAACAATCTTACAATTAACTATTTAGCTAGAACAAGTCCACTTGTTCAGGCTAAAAACACCGTAGTATGTTTTAACAAGTAATAATTCAGCAAAATAAATATGAACAGCCAAATTTCATCGAAACACTTAAGCTTAAGATGTTATAGCTCTCGACGAAATTTGCAGCTCTATTTGATTATTCACCCGTGAAATTTTGATAAAAGGACTTGGATTGCCAGTAACAGATTTTATATTTTTCGTCTGTTTTTATTGTTTACTGAAAAGAGTGCATTAATCGGCCATCGCCAATAAAACTTATTGTACCTGGCCGATTACGCGTATTCAATCGAATGTGTTTTTTGCTCAATAGTAGGTATTTATTTTCATTATCTTTAAATAAAATAGCATACCACTGCAGTACTCTGCTACTATTAGGTGAGCTGTGAATTTGTTAAATATGCAACAAGTAATTACACCTCTACAGTCGCAGATATCGATGATAACATATTTCCAAATGTATCAATGATAGGTGGCCCCCAAAAGTGCTGGATTAGCAACCAAATACAGGGAACAAGTGTGAAAAAACAGGTAGACGACCAAATGTCATTACAAAAATATCTGGGAGCAAATTGAAGCAATGTGCTCTAGATAGGAACGAGTGGATGATAAAAGGGGAGGTCTTTATCCAACATGGAAATCTGATGGCGATTTCCAGATTTTTGCCTATTTGGGTATTCCTGAAGCTGTTGGAATCATGCCTGTTCATATGGCGGAATATCTACAAAGTTTTATTTGTAGTTCGTCTTCCTTTGGTAAGTTTCCTTAGCAAATATGTTATTCGACACGTATGATTAAAGTTATATTTCTTAAAAAAGATTTCAATTGGATGGATATATGTCGGCCTCCAAGTGTTAGATATATAGATAGAGTGCGCAACTTTAGAAGGCACTTGAAGACAATTATTTTGGGAAGAAAAAATTAAAATTCATGATAATATATGAACACTGTCCACAGACAACAGTCAACCAAAAATCAAATGAGTTACTTTCAAATGTCGAGATTTACAAAAAAAAATTGTAGTTCGTCTTTGGGAAGTTTCCTTAGAAATGTGTTTTTCGATGCCTACGTGTATCATATGCAGCTGCTGAGAAATTCCTAGCCTATTGACGGCACCGTCCAATTCTTAACCTTAAATTTGTTTCTTTTTTGTAATATTTTCAATCGTTGTTATGGCTAAAAGAAAAATGTATTTTTATTCATTTTGATTATTGATTTACTGTAATTTGTTCCAGCCAATCAGATAAATCCCAAGAGACCAGTTAGGGAAATCATAACTGTAACCCTGTTATTTTATCTTTCTTATTTTTGAAGGTGGGAGATAAGGGTTCCACAAATAAGGCCACAAAAGTCGTTAAAGCAACAAAGAAAAAATATTTATATATTAAAAAAAAATGCTTCATAAGTGTATAGTGTAAATATATCTTCACCAAGCTAAAACTAAAAGATATTGGTGCCTGAAGTTTAAGGGTTCGCATGCTCTGTAAGCAAGTGGATGTCCCAGGTTCGATTCGTGGTGGATTATATTTATAAAAACTTTTCCTAACTAAAGGCAGATAAAACTTGCCGATTGTCGTAGAAGTGTTATCTCTTTACCATTGAAGCTTTTAGTTTGATCTGTAAATATTATTTTCTTGCTAAAGCGTAACAGTTCACGTACAATTAGACAGTATATGCAGAGGCATGTTTAATTAGCAGGATGACTGAGAATCATAATCGATCACTTGGAACAGCCTGAGGCATCCCCGATTCCTAACGGTTACAGAGGGGTGTTGAATAAGACAACGTTAAAGATTTAGCATTACTATTTAACTGTTATAAATCGACTTTTCTTTGACACTATATTTTTGTCTTAAAATCAAAAACTGGTTTTAAGAGAGACTATTATCAAAAGCGCAAATCCTTAAAATTAAAAAAAAAAAAAACTTCTGATGTGAGCGCATTAAACACAAAGTAATACTTTTATTAAAATGCTTGGGAACACAGCTGTTCCCCTGGAGATAATAACACTCAGTCCGTGGAAGTACACATCTAAGTGTAGAAGGTGAGAGAACCCTCTTCATAATATATTTCTCCGGTGTGCCGAGTTGTTTACCTTTCCCCATTAGCGGGGAAATTCATTATCCTACCTGCTCTGCAAGCCACGTCCTACATCCACTGCAGGGTCTGCATTCGTACGTGCCTTGTCTTCTTTTAACGTTGATTTCTCTCATTCGTTGAAGATGTATTAACTAGTTAGCTGTATCCAAAGTAAGAAGAGAAGCCTAGTCCACTCATCCAAGTAGTGACTGTGATGGAAATTATAGTATTTCGTATGAAAACATCTCTAATAGAACACAAACTGTCTTCGCCATTTCAGTAAACTGGAACTTTTCAACCACTATCTTAAATAAATCATTTATTTTCGAGAGGATAGCAATAATTCAAGATTATTCTCATAACAACATTTATCAAGTTTTTTATAAGTATTCCATTATAGAGAGAGAATGAGTTGTATTACTAAAAGTTTTAATAAATCTACAACATATATAGGTAGGCACATTAATATTTTAATCGTATTTAGCCTAATATAGGTAGGCACAGTAATATTTTAATCGTATTTAGCCTTATATAGGTAGGCACGGTAATATTTTAATCGTATTTAGCCTAATATAGGTAGGCACAGTAATATTTTAATCGTATTTAGCCTAATATAGGTAGGCACAGTAATATTTTTATCGTATTTAGCCTAATATAGGTAGGCACAGTAATATTTTAATCGTATTTAGCCTAATATACGTAGGCACAGTAATATTTTAATCGTATTTAGTCTAATATAGGTAGGCACAGTAATATTTTAATCGTATTTAGCCTAATATAGATAGGCACAGTAATATTTTAATCGTATTTAACCTAATATTTAATGAACGG